>QAXK01001803.1:0-10331 GCA_004335735.1 Chlorella sp. KRBP
GCAGCTGCCACTGCTGCCACTGACTGCTACCCCTGCCACCACGTCCTAGTGCCCAGCCACACGAGCGAGCTTGGTGTTAAATTCCTATGAAGCAGGCTGCTTTGGCTGCAATGCAACGCGCCCGCTCGCCTCACGGCTTGCTATCGGCTCACACTGCTGTCTCCTGCCTGGTGAGCACACTGCTGCCTCCTGGCCTGGTGAGCGCAGACGGGCATGAAGGAGATTTTTGGCGAGAAGGTCCGGCGCAAGGATGGCTCAGCGGGCAAGGTGGTGAGTGCGCCGAGGTGCTGCTGCTGCTGCTGCACGCCTGAGACTGTGCGCTGAGCAGCCGCTGCATGCCTGAGACTGTCCTAACATGCGCGTCAGTGTCAGGGTGGACCGCGGCGGAATGTTGCGCTTGTGGGAGTTGTGGGCAGGGCGCAGCAATCAATGCGAGGCGAGCACCCCGCGGCCCCAGACAAGCCTGTCCCTGCTTGATGTGGCGTGTACGACATTGCACGCCTTGTGTGTGTGTGCCCAGGTGGTGCTCCCTCCCATCCACGAGCTGCACGTCTCGCCCTTTTACCGTGACAAGTGGATCCACTACAGCGCCCTGGACGCCAAGGCAACCTGGCAACTCAGGGAGGCGCTCGCCATGTGAGTGTTAGGGCTAGGGCTAGGGCTAGGGCTAGGACTACCAGGTAGCACCTGCTGGCAGCTGAGCGATGCGCTCACCATGTGAGTCCAGCCCTCACGGGTTAGGGTTAGGGTTAGGGTTAAGGTTTGGGTTAGGGTTAGGGTCACGGTGCACACACGTCGTCGCCCAGCGGACGGGACGGTGCTCTGGTGTCCTTCTCACCACAGGACGTTGTGTGTTAGCGCAGTGCACGTGGTCTCCATGCCATCACGCATGGCACGTCCCGCAGCCCGCTTGTCAGGGCAGCCAATAGTATGCCTGCCGCCTCCTCCATGCTGAGCCCTGCCCTAACGTGCCCTGCTCCTCTGCCGCCTTGTCCCCTCCTGCCCCGCAGCAACCTCATGACCAACATCAAGGGCAACCTGCCCCGCACCTGGCAGATGGACTCGTACGCGCACCTGCAGGACCTCTTCCTGCGCGACCCCCCGCCCCCCCCACCCCCCGCCCTGCCCATCACCAAGGTGCCCGCAGCGGCCGACCACTCCCAAGGCGTGGTGCTGGGGTCAGGGGCCATACGCAGGAGGAGGAGAGGGTCGCCGGGAGGAGGGGTGGCCAAGGCGCTGCAGCAGGCGCCGCCGCCGCTGCCGCCACCACAGGACCCCAACGCACACAAGCTGTGAGTGTGGCTTGAGTTGGGCTAGGGATTCACCTGCCGCTTAGGCCCCCTTGCTTAACCAGTCTATCCTTTCTCATTCGATTCCCTTGCGTGTGTGCAGTCAGCCCACCATGTTGGAGCTGTATGAGACGCTCTGGATCCCCTTTGGCGAGCTGCTCACTGACCTGGAGCGGCGCGGCATGCCCGTCAACAGGGCGCACCTGCAGCAGGCACAGGTGGGTGTGGTTGGGGTGGTTGGGGTGGGTGGGGCGGGTGTGGGCAGGTGTGCTGTCGTGTGCGTGCGGCGTGGAGCTGCGGGGGCATGTGCTCCTCCCTTGAGGGCGACAAGCATCAGGCAGTGTCAGGCCTCACATGACGTCAGCAGGCCCCTCGCCACGATTTGCACCCTTTGTGTCGTCACGGGGTGTGGCTGTGTGTGCACGGGCGCAGCAAGCTGCCCGCCACCTCTTCCCGCCCCCTTGTGTGTGCATCCATCACGTGCGTGCGCAGAAAGTGGCCGAGGCGCAAGTCAAGGAGCTCAAGGCCACCTTTGTGGAGTGGGTGCAGTCCCTCAAGCCCGAGGACCCCACCTGGAGCCTCATCAACGTGGGGAGCGGCTCACAGGTGAGAGGGGGAGGGAGGGAGAGGGGCGCTTGCTGAGTGCGTGTAGTCCCTCAGCCCTGGAGCCTCATCAACGTGGGGAGCGGCTCGCAGGTGAGAGTGCGCACCCCACCCACCCACACATCTGATCCTGCTTGGTCCCTGTGGGGCCCCACTGCGGGAGGTACGCAAACAGATGCGCATCAACCCCTCACGGTGCGGTGCGTGTGGACCCACGCATGTGCACACCCATGGCATTCGTCACGTGTGCGGGCCTTCCTTTCCGACCTGCATCATTGCTTTCACCCACTGCTCTGCAGACTCGCCAGCTGCTCTGCAGACCCATCTCCTGCCTGACCTCTGCTGCGCACATTCGACCTGTCACTCCTACTCCATGGCTCTCCCACTGCTCTGCAGATCCGCCAGCTGCTGTACCCAGACTACCTGGGTGAGCAAAAGGTGGCGTCGTCGGGCCTGCCACCTGGCAACCGGCTCTTCAAGGTGAGACGGGACGTGGGCGTTTGGGAGAGACGCTGAGCCCTGAACACGAACGACCACATGGGCAACAGGTCCCACGCGTGATAAGATGGGATCAGCGCCAGCCTACAGCTGGGTGCACTGTCGTCGGGCCCTGTTGGGACGTCGACAGCAGTCCTGCAGTGAGTCACACGCTCTCGTCAGCTTGGCAGTTCTTGTGGCCATCGCCCTTATCTATCAGTGTGGTGCCCGCACGATTGCACACGAGGCTATGGGTGTGTGGTGGACAGCAGCACATGCCAGTGGGTGCGTGCTGGGCTCAACGGCAACGGCAATTCTACCAACGTGCACGTCACACTGTGGCCGCACTCAGCTGCTAACCCTAGCCCACACCCTAACCCTGTCCCACTAGCGCTACCCCCACGCAGGTGGAGAACCCGGGCTTTGACCCCGAGCGCGCACAGCAGGGCGACAAGTCGTGCAAGCGGTACCTGGAGCTGGTGCTGCACGGCGTGTGGGGCGCGGGCGTGCCAGGGCGGTTGGAGCCTGAGGGCGTGACGGCCACGGGGGCGGCACAGGTGTCCATGAAGGTGCTCAGGTGGGTGCGGAAAACACTTGCAGTTGAAGAAGAGCGCCACACCTGATGTGCCGCAGCCAAACACAAAACGGTGCGGATGCCAGTGTCACTCGCGTCTTGTCAGCCTGCCGTGTCCACCCAGCTGTCACGACCCACCTCCCTGCCCACAGGGTGCTGTCGGGCAAGGTGGGTCGTGCCAAGGCCGCCCTGGCCGAGCTGGAGCTCAAGCGTTCCCAGGACCAGCAAGCCGCCGACGCGCTGGCCACCTCCACACGCCTGCAGCAGCTGCAGCAGCCGTCCGTGCTCGATGATGACGAGGAGGCGCTCGCCGCCATGCACACGGCCGCAGTGGGGGAGGAGGCGGAGGGCTTCGACGCTGGATCTGGAGGGGAGGAGGAGGAGGCGCCTGGTGGGGGTGGTGGTGGGGCGAGGGCGGGGCAGAGGACGGGGCCGCGGGCAGGGTCACCGCAGGAGCAGGCGGGTGGGGAGGGAGAGGGTGGGGAAAGTGTGCGGCCGTGGGAGCGGAGGCTGAGCCAGGGGGAGATGGCACGCCTGCAGCAGGAGGCGGCGGTGAGTGCCTTTGACACACACACACACGTGTCTGCACCGTGGGCTCATGGTTTAATGGGTCAGCGTGTGCCGTGCTCCCACACTCAAACAGCACACGGGTGTCATCGTCCACGTCAGTATTGTGCCCACAGGGATATCTGCGGCAATGCAGTGAGGGAAGCAGAGGTGCACATGAGATGGTGATTGAGACTGACTGACGCCCGACCGTGGCGCCTGAACGACGGTCGTGGCTGTGCAGGAGAAGGGCTACGGCAAGATCTACTGGGCGCTGGGCGGTGGGGAGGACGGGCTGAGGGCGTGCCGGGCTCTGGAGGCGCTGTGCGAGGTGCGGCCGTCATGCATGCGGTTGGTTGGTCGCAGCTGGCGGATTGCATGGGAACGGCCCGTGCTGGTGGTGGTGCTGCTCCTGTTGCTGCTCCTGCTGCGCACATCACGCTGCCACCTTGCCTGCTGCTGCTTCCTGCTGCTGCTGCAGGCGTCTGCCATTGAGAAGCTGCTCTCAGCCTTCATCATCCCGCTGCAGAGCGACGACATCAGCACCTACGGTGAGCGGCTGGCTGGCTGGCTTCACACGCGCACTCATCAGGCCTGAGGGCAGGGCCAGTGTGACCTGAGCCTGAACAGGGTCTGTGTGTGCACAATGGCCTCGCTGCACACAGCCTTGATGATGTGTGCTTGCCGCTAGTTGTCCTCTCCTTCAGGCCCCTTGCCCTCCACTGTCCTCCCACGCAGACGCGGCCAGCCGGACGCACCGCGTGCACTGCTCCCTCAACATCAACACGGAGACGGGGCGCCTCTCGGCCCGACGGCCCAACATGCAGAACCAGCCCGCCCTGGAGAAGGACCTCTACAAGGTGCGCGCGCGACAACACCTGTGGAGGGGGGCAAGTGTGAGAGCAGCTTGTGGCAGCTCTGCGGTGCGACGATCGCGAGGTCTGGCGGCAAACGCCACACCTCGCCTTTGCCTTGGTTATTTTTGGGTGGTGGTGCCTGATGGGTGGCGCCGCAGGTTCAGCGCGCGCAAGCGCTGTGGACTGGATTTGCTGCTGTAGCCCATATGCCCTCACAGCCCATCCTCCTCTCATCGTGCTCCTCCCTCCTCTTGCGTGTGTTGCTGCCCCCAGGTGCGCCAGGCCTTCAAGGCGGCCGAGGGCAACGCGCTGGTGGTGGCCGACTACGGACAGCTGGAGCTGCGCCTACTGGCACACATGGCCAACTGCGAGTGAGTACTGTAGTAGCTTAACAGTAGCGCGGGCTTTGCTTGCGTTGGTTGCGGAAGCGGTAGGCTGGTGCAGGTGCGTAGGTTGCGAGCGCTGCTGCTGACTCGTAACGCGTGGTCTGCGTGTGGTGCTTGGTGCCCTAACCCTGTCCAGGTCGATGCTCACTGCCTTTGTGCTGGGCGGTGACTTCCACTCGCGCACGGCTGCCTCCATGTACGACTACATCCGCCGCGAGATCAACCTGCCTGACGGAGACCCACGTGAGCGCTGCTGGGGATGATGGGGTCAGGTTAGGGTTTGGATCGCACGGCTGCAGTATGCGTTTTCTTGGCGTTCACGCCAGGTGTCATGATGCTGCAGCCGTCGCAAAAGATCACACACATGTGCTGGTGGTGGTTGATTGGTGGTGCGTGCGTGCAGACAAGCTGTACATTGAGCCGCCTCCTGACGTCCCCAAGGGCTCGGTGCGCCTGCTCAAGGACATGTGAGTAATACTGTGGGTGCACGCAATAACCATAGGGCCTGGCCCCTCTTGACGTGTTTGGGACCGTGCCCCTGCTCACCTGCCAGCCTCACTCTTGTGTCTCCTGTCATCATTCATTATGCGTGCGCGTGATGTGACTGCAGCTACCCATCAGAGCGCCGCAAGGCCAAGATCCTCAACTTTTCAATCGCGTACGGCAAGACGGCGCACGGCCTGGCCAAGGACTTTGGCACGTCACTGGAGGAGGCACAGGCCACCGTGCAAAAGTGAGAGTCGAGGTGGCTTGTGAAGCGACCAGGAAGGGCAGGCCCGCACAGTGTCTCGCCTGCAGCGTGAGGTGGCTTTGGTGGTGGTGGTCCTGCTTCCCTTTCCTTGCATAACCGAGACCCACCTGGCATGCTGCTTACAAAGTGTGGCATGCCCGTGCCCAGTGAGATGACACAATCTTTGCACACCACCGCGCCCGGCTCAGCCTGCACTTCTCACTTGCTTGCCAGAGATGGCCGCACCAGGTGTCAAGCTCGACACATACCTGCCTTTGCCCTTCCCGCGCCACCGTCACGTGCGTGGCCCCTGGCCCCCCGCAGGTGGTACTCTGACCGCCAGGAGGTCAAGCAGTGGCAGGAGCACACCAAGGAGCAGGCGCGCCATATGAAGCAGCGCCAGGGCCTCACACCCTGCGTCTTCACGCTGCTTGGACGCACCAGGCCCCTGCCCGACCTCGTGTGAGTGCAAGGACTGGGGAGGGGCACTGACGGGGACTTGAGAGGCGCTGTGCTGGCAGCAGCAGCAATGTGCAGGGCACCAGGCCTCTGACCGACCTCGTGTGGGTGGTTTCGCACCTGTTGGGACACCTGTTGGGCCGTTGGGCGCTCTCAGACGACGCGCTTACAGCTCACGCCAACGCTGTGAGCTGTGAGGGCTGGGCATATACAGCTGGCGCCTGTGCAGGCATGTCATGCACCGTTCCCGTCCTGTGCCTGTGCAGGAGTGAGGACTGGGGCCGTCGTGGCCACGCTGAGCGCGCCGCCATCAACACGCCCATCCAGGGCGCAGCCGCCGACGTCGCCTCGTCCGCCATGGTGGCGATTGAGCGGTGCCCTGAGCTGCAGCGGCTAGGGTACAAGCTGCTCATGCAGGTGAGGGTTGAGGTGGGGCGCATGGGAGGAGGCAACGGGGACGTCGGTCCGTGTGGTGCACCATTCAGCTGCCGTTCGCTTATCAGTGCAGCCTTGCCCCGCAGAGCATCCAATGCGTCCACACGACGCCTCACTCCCTCCTCCTCCTGTCCTTGCCGCCACACTCACTCACTCCCTCATACCCTCCCTCTTCCCTCCCTACATGCCTCCTGCAGGTGCACGACGAGGTGATCCTGGAGGGTCCCGCTGAGGGCGCCCAGGAGGCCAAGCGCCTGGTGCAGATGCACATGAGCAACCCCTGGGCCTCCATCATGGCGGAGCGGAGGCGCGCCGCCAACAAACCGCCCTGGCCTGAGGGCAAGATGCCTCTGCGGGTGGAGCTGGCCACCGACTGTGACGCGGCGCCCACCTGGTATGAGGCCAAGTGAGGAGGGGTTCGTTGAAGGAGAGAAGTCGAGGAGCGACCAGCAGCGAGTGAGGTGGAAGCGCCTGGACGAGAAAGAGAGAGGTTGGAGGAACGGTTTGCTGGCAATTCAATGTGTCTGCTGCGGCTCTGAGGACATGAGAGGTGGTGGGTGGCAGCACGAGGCCACAAGTACACCTGTTAACGGTGTTCTACTGTGGGCTGATTGATGATGAGTTGAGGTGCCTGGGGCGCCCTGCTTTGCTGCTGGCTCACTTCTGCTCTTTTGATGACGTCGCGTCTTGTGCCTTGGATCTGGGTGCAGCGGTTGGACGCCTGGGAGGACTGACACCAAATGACAAGTGGTGTTGCAACTGCTGCTGCTGCTGCTGCTGCATGTGCCGGCTTGCTCGCGGCGTGAACATGACCAGCTAAATCTATTCATCTTGTCTGGCTGCTGGGACATCTGAAAGGGAGGCACTGCACACCGCTGAAGGACTTTCTCCGACCAGGCGTCCCCTGCTTTTGGCGGGTTGCTGCCGCCCTGACTGAAAGTATGTGCTGCTTCTACCTACATGCATTTGTCTGCAGCTGCTGTGGGCCCCGAGTTGCGTTTGACGTTGACGGCCTTCCTGATGCCTCTCTCTGCTGCTCTCTCGGACTCGTGCACACATGTCTTCCTCTGTCCTACCTCGGAGTTGTGCAAAGCATTGTTGCTGTTGCCTCTGTGGTGCTTGTGCTCACTGGCTGGCACTGTTGACGCAAGCCAGCAGTGGTCGAGAAGCTGAGGGAGAAGGAGACCGACAAAAACGCTTTGCAAGGAAAATGTAAGTTGAACCGTGCAGGGAAGAGGAAATACAGCGCCATGCAAGGAAGGTTTCAGGAGCTCATGCACTCATCGCTTGTCCGCCCCCCCCGCCGCCGCCGTTGCTGCTTGCCCGTCGTCGTCGGCCAGTCGCTGCTTCTTGGCGGCGCGCGTGTAGGCCCTCAGTTGCCACTCATTCTCCGCGTGCTGCTGGTCCAGGGTGCCTAGCTTGACTTGGTACAGCTTGAGCTCGAACCGAGGGCCACACTGCGCGCCACAGGACAGCCACGGGAGGTGGAGCTAGGGCAAGGGTGTGACGGCAGGTGCGTGAGGGCCAAAAAGGCTGCATCTGCGCTACAAAGCGACGCCAGACCACACCCTCAACTATGAGAGCCCTGGTGCAGCTGTCCGCACACTCTTACCACCAATTCTCCACCACGTAACCGTACCCCAAGGCCCTCACCTCTGTGAGCTCGACCGAGTCGGCTCCCTTTGGCTTGGTGTAGGTGTGGTGCCTGAAGGAGATGTAGTCCTGCCGGTTGGCCCACGTGATGATGCGCTTGGTGTCATCCTTGGGCACGGGGAACAGGTGCTGCGCGCGCACGTAAGGGCACCAGGTGGCAACACATGGAGCGATTAGGGTCTAAGGGTTGGCAAGGGAGGGCAGCAAGTGAGCATGGCACGCCTGCGGTGCGGGGTGGGCAATAAGACCTGCCTTGTTGCCACGCAGAGTGGACCTAGAGTGACGCGAGGTTTGGCTTAGCAGGGTGGGTCAAGCAGCCCAGCAGCACGAGGACTCACTTTGAGGATGGATGCGCATCTCTGGCCCAGCTTGGAGGAGAAGTTGTCAAAGATGAGGTGCGGGTAGGCCTCACTGATGGTGCCCACCTGAAGGGTGAAGGAGGACGACGTGGCACCACGCAACACAACATGTGAGGAGAGGAGCGCCGCATCAACACGCGAGCTGGGCCAACGCCCCTTGTAGCGTGTAGCACAAAGCGAGGGCTTGCACCCTAAGCCGCACCTCCTTCTTCTTGCCAATATCGTGCCGCAGCACGGCGTTGCTCAGCCCAAAGTAGGCCGTGGGGCCGTACGGCAAGTGGCACACCACCATCCCGTCTGCAGGAGCACAAACACGCAGCACAGCACGGCAAGGGCAGCACGCAGCACGCAATCATCCACACGCCTGCTTCCTGCCTGTCGTCATCTGCGGTCTGCCGCTCGCAGCACTCACTACCCTGCACCTCGGCACTCACACGCCCAAATACGCCGTTTGACGTACTGCACATGCAGCGGCTAGGCTGCGCCCCAGGTTAGCCCCTCTCCTCCCTCTCACCTGGCTCCCCCCTGTGCTCGTGCAGCACCACAATGTCGGTGAAGTCGTGCGAGCGGCACGTCTCCACCAACTCTGACAGCACCTGGCCACCGCGGTTGATGCGCTGGGAGTTGGGCACCACAAGCTTCACCTCCTGCGCACATGCACGCACACACAGGTGCATGCACGCTCATCGACGTCATGACGCGAGCACCGCCCTCCCAGCGCGCTGCGGCAGTGCACGTCTGCCCCTTGCGCCCGCCCTGCCTGCCACCGCCTCCTCTTCCTCCTCCACCACCACCACCACCTCGTCCTGTTAGAGCAAGCGCTGCCACACCTTTGAGAACTGCACCAGTCGGCTGCTGGGGTTGCGGCTGGTGGTGATGAGCACCTTGGGATCCACCTCCCCCGCGTGAGCGTACTCGTCATCCACGTGGGAGCGCGGCACCTGCACCGCATGCACGATGCACCACAGGGTTGCCTGCCTGCGCCACAGGCTGCCATTTGGTGCGGGGGTCCGCGGCCTTGCAGCTACTCACTGCGGTGTTGTCGTCCTCTAGCTGCACCTCCTTGCGGAGCTTGCCCTCCTCCTTGCGCAGCTCTGTGGGGATAGGCTTGCCGTCTGCGGTGCGCGGTGCGCGGGCACGCAGGCGGGTGCGCCCCCCGTGCAGGTATGCGGCTGTGGTAGACCTCAGCAGCTGGATAGAGCGCTTGAGCGCGTTTGTCCCACCTTCTAGAGCCTGCTTGATGGCGCGCTTCCGCTCATACGCCGCTCGCTCCTTCCCCTCGAGCCCCTTGCGGTAGAGGTACTCCTTGCGGAGGCGCACGTTGCGCCTCAGCATGGTGCCGCTGGTGTTGCTTCGCTCGGCGCGCGCGCTCGCTGCTCGTGCGGGCAGACGGCACTCGGGACTCGGCGGCGGCACCTCCGGGGGAACGCTGCGCCTGTTGATGCTGTTGCGATGTAGCTGCTTGCTTTGCGCTGCTGCTGCTAGTGCTGGCTTGCTAATCTTCTGCGCTGGGCTGCGGGCGGAGGCACGTGTGGCTTGGCATGGCGTGAGAGACGCGAGACGCGAGAGATCCTCAGGGCAGTGGGCACAGTGGGCACAAGGGAAATACCTTTGAAGGCCATGGCACGGCAAGGAGGGAGGCTGGGCCGCATCGCAGATATCGACTCGGATGCGTGGTGCGCGTCATGAGGTACGCGCCATCGTACCGCAGCTGTGCATGGATCCTGGGTGAGTAAGCGTGCTGCTGGACTTTTAGGTCTGCAGGTTCGTCAAGGCTTGCCGGCTCGTCTCAATTGCAAGCGCTTCCACACATGACCTTGCACAGCCTTGCGATGCACGCTGTTTAAACTCCACCCGCCACACCAACACGCCGCGTGCATCCCGCAAAGGCCCAAGCAGCTCCAAACCAAGCACCGCGCTGCCCGCCCGCCTCACAGCTCGCGCTGCTGCACCGAGCCCCACA
>QAXK01001804.1:0-11682 GCA_004335735.1 Chlorella sp. KRBP
CCGCTGCAGAGCACTTCAACACGGCGCACCACCCCTGCCCGCACCCCAACTGCCTGGAGAAGAAGTTTGTGGTGTTTAGCGGCGAGCACGAGCTCAAGCGTCACATGGCCACGGACCACGGGGACGAGCTGAGGCTGACGGGGGCGCAGCGGAGGGACGCCATGCGCATCCCCATCAACCTGCAGTTTGGTGAGCACGGGGCTGGGGTGGTGGCGATGGTCGTGGCAGGGGTGCATCCCCATCAACCTGCAGTTTGGTGAGCACGGGGCTGGGGTGGTGGCGATGGCAGTGGCGGTGTTGCTGGTGCTGCCTCTCCATCAAGCTGCAGTTTGGTGAGCAGTCTGGGTTAGCCAATCATGTTGCTGGCTTCGGCTGCTGTCCTCCTCCTCAACACGCACTTTCACCCCTAACGCCAACCCCAATTGGGGTTATGATTGCATGATTGGTTATGATTGCATGATTGCTGCGTGCAGGCGCCGGGGGCTCCTCAGCCCAAAGCGGCGGCAGCGGCCACCACCACCACCACCACAACAACAACAGCAGCGCCAACGACCTGCAAGAGCTCATGCAGCGCCCCGGTGTCGTCATTGGCGGCGGCGGGCACATTGGTTCACGCACGGCGCGGGGCAATCGGGGCAACCATGGTGGTGGGGGCGGGGGCGGGGGTGGGGGAGGTGGGATGCACCACAGTCGGTCGACCGGGGAGATGGCGGGCGGTGGTGGGGGTCGTGGGGCAGGGCATGGGCACCATGAGCGAGGGTTTGGGGGGGCGGATCTGGCCGAGCCGCCGCCGTCGACGGTGACGTTCTTGGCCGAGGACTTTCCGCAGGTGTGCGGGGCTCTAGTCTTGTCGGGGCTCTAGTCTTGTCGGGGGTCTTGTGCTGTAGCCTTTATCATGGCGTGCGTCGGGGACGGAACCATTCCGGCTTAGTTCAGTTGGCGCGGCATGTGCTTCAGATGGAGCGTTGTTGGCTGATGCCATCAGGTGACCAGCGACCCGATGGCGTGCCCCAACTCACATCCACGCCCTCACCCCCACCTCATTATACGCTCATGCAGGTCTCAGGGTCTGGCGCCGGCATGCTCCCCATGACGGGCCGCTGGGCTGGCTTCACCGGCCTCGCCCCGCCCCAGCCCCTCTCCTCCTCCAACCGCCCCTCCTCCGCCGCCGCCGCTGGATCCTCCTCCTCCTCGGCAGCCAACCGAACCGCGTCAGCCGCCAACAACGCGGCAATGGACGCGCACTTCCCAGCACTACCCACCATGACCAAGGGAGCTAAGAAGAAGCTCAAGGCGCAGCAGACCTCCCTGGCGGACCAGTTGCGCGCGGCAAACATGCCTGTACGCGTCATCAACAAGGCTTCTGCTGGCCCCTCTGCCGCCTCCTCCTCTTCCACCGCCGCCGCTGCCTCCTCCTCCTCCGCCGCCGCAGCAGGGTTGTCGGCGCAAGGAGCAGGGCCGGGTGGGAGTGGGGCGGGGAGCAGCACCAGGGCGGCGGGGGGGCCGGAGGGCGAGTGGAGGGTGGCCAAGAACGCAGTCAGGCAGCAGCAGCCGCAACTGCTGGTGGTCCGCGCTGCATCTGCGGCAACGGAAAGCACGGGCGCCGTTGGCGAGGGCGAGGGCGGCAGCGCTAGTGGTGGTGCAGCAGCGGCGGCGGCGGCGGCGGCGGCGACGGCGGCGTTGCAAGCCGAGGTGGCGGGTAGGGCAGCTGGCGAGGCCATCATGGCAGCAGTCGGCGCGTCATCCGCAGCGGGGAGCGGTGGTAGCGGGGCGAGCGGGAGTGCGAGTGGGAGTAGAGCCCATGGGGCAGCAGCACCGGCCACACCGCCGCGCCCCGCCTTCGCACCTGCCCCAGCCGCACCGTCACCCGCACCAGCAGCAGCAGCAGCAAGCACCATGGCGGCGGTTGCTGCGGCGCCTCCGGTGCTCACGCTGGCGGCCGCCGCACAGTTGGCGTCTGCGCCGTCCCCGCCGCCGCCGCCCCCGCCCATCAACGCAGCCGAGGAGTTCCCCTCGCTGCCCTCGGGCCCCGCCCGCACTCGCACACCTCCGCCTCCGCCCACGTCGTTCGCCGCGGCCCCCACCCGCTACACCTCGTCCATCTTCACCACCTCTGCCGCCGAGCAGGAAAGGCAGCAGGCGCTGCTGCAGGCGCAGCAGCAGCAGCAAGCGCAGCAGCCGCCGGCGCGGCCTCCGGCGATCAACGCTGAGGCCGAGTTCCCTAGCCTGCCTGCGCCGCCGCCAAAGCAGCCAAAGGTCAAGCTCTTCAGCAAGCCAAAGGGCACGTCATCCGTGAGCTACGTCCACAACTCCCCCTGGGGCGGCGCGCCTTCAACCTACACCGCCCCCTCCTCCGCTGCTGCGTCAACCTCCACAGCAGGTGCCGCGGCATCGGGTGTGGGAGGGTCGGGGGCTGCGAACGGCGGAGCGGGCAAGGCGACAAAGGGCGGGAATCGCAGCACTAACGGGAACGCGTCGTCGTCGCAGCAGCAGCAGCAGAGGCCTGCGTCTGCTTCCGCTGCTGCGCCCTCCTCACCCAGCCCCACGCCAGGCGCGGGCGGTGGTGGTGGTGGTGGTGGGTTGAGTGTGAGTCAAGGGTTGCAGCAGGCCAACCGGCAGCTGGTGGCCAAGATCCAGGCGCAGCTCAACGACGACGCAAGGTTCGCCTCGTTCAAGCAGGTGAGGGATGTTTGAGCGTTGTGCAGTCACTGAGTGAGCGTTGTTTGCGTTGTTTCGCCTCGTTCAAGCAGGCAAGATGGGCGTTGTTGAGCGTTGAGTGAGCATTGTGCGCGTCCTACACGCTTGCAGGCGCGCACGCGCTTGCTGGGCCATTGACTGACTGACTGACTGACTGACTGACTTGGTCCTTCCAAGGGCTGAGGGTATCAGTCCCTCGGTCAATCAGCGGCTGCTCGTTTGCTCATCGGACCACTCCCTTAGCAGTCACTCACTCACTCGCTCACTCACTCTCTCTTTCACTCTCTCTTTCACTCACTCACCACCGCTCCCGCAGGACTCCTCGGCCTTCCTGCGCGGCGACCTCTCCGCGCCCTCGTACCACGAGCATGCAGTGGCGCTAGGGCTTGCCGCCGTGCTGCCCGAGCTGGCGGCGCTCTGCCCCCTGCCCGAGCGGCGCGTGGCTTTGCTCGAGGCGCACAAGGAGTATGTGGCTTCACCAGCGGCGCAGCGGCCGCCCACGGCAGGTGCGGTGCTGCGCCTGGCACCAGGAGCACTTGCCCTCTTAGGCAGGGCCCCTTAGGCCCTCTTAGCAGGCCTTTGATAAGGCCGTTAGCAGGCCCTCTTAGCACGCCCTTAGCAGGCCCTAAGCAGGCCCTCTTAGCAGGCCGTTAGCAGGCCCTCGTAGCAGGCCCCTCTAGGCAGGCTGCCCACGCACCTTATAGTTTACCTGGCTGGGGATACGAGGGCATTGCGGCCTGCACAAACTCCCTACGCACTCACTCTTTGCCTAGCCTCTCACTCCTACCTACACCCGCCGTGCAGGGTCCTCCTCGCGCAACGCAAGCTCCAGCAGCAGCATCACCGGGTGGGTGCCCCCGGAGGCCGCCCGCGCCGCCGCCGCCGCCGCCGAGGCGCGCCACAGCTGGGCCTGCCCGCACTGCACGCTGGTAAACGCGCCCGACGCCATTAGCTGCGAGGCGTGCGGCGCCGCCGGGCCCAATGGAGGCGCTGTGCAGGACGCCTTCCCCGCGCTCAGCTCACACGGCAAAGCAGGCGGCGGCGGCAACAACGGCGCAGCCTCCTCGTCAAGGGGGGCGGCGGCGGCGGCGGCGCAGGAAGGGTGGGAGGAGGGGACGGCGGAGGAGGGGGCAGGTGGGAGTAATGGTGGCGGTGGGAACAAGAAGAAGGGAAAGGGTGGGACCAAGATCACGATTGGTTTGGCGGCGGGCACGGCGCGGCCGTCGAGCGCTGCGGCGGTGTTGGGTGGTGGGTCTTCGGCGTCTTCGGCGGCGGAGATGGCGCGGTTGAAGGGCAAGGTGGATGCGGCGAGGGAGGTGATTGCCAACAGGGGGGCCAAGGGAGGGTGGTAGGGCGTTGGAGATGCTCAGGGTGGAGGGTGGTGTACAGCAGCGGGGATGAGGCGGAGGGTGCATGCTGGCTGATTAGGCGTTGAGCTGGTGGCGTGCGAGGTAGCAAGTTGTACGCCCGGCAGGCATAGCGCAGATGGTCGGTGAGGGATTAGGGCAAGTAGGTGTAGCGGCAGCGCTTGGCGTGGTTGGCGTGCGCGTGATCATTGATGTGCATGTATGTGCGACAGGATGTGCATGCATGTGCGTCAGGATGTGCAAGGGTCGTCTAGCTTGCCGTCGCCTCGGTGTTGCGCCCTTGCAATAATCTCCTTGCCTGCTTGCTGCCCTCCTCATCAAGCGGGTCAGATGATGCCCACCGCCTGCAACGCGTCCGCACAGCGTGCACGGCCCGCACATCTGCATTGGAAAAGTGAAGAGGCAGTACTTCCGTTGTTGGAGCGCGCTGATCAGCTTCGGTGCAGGTGTGCACGATTGGGGTGGGGAGCGATCCCCGCGGCTCCTGCGGCACCCCAGCGCGGCATGCGCATCCCTCGACACATCACAATCGCCAGCCATTGGGTTGGCGCATCGGTCAGGTGGCGCGCTGAAGTGCCGCGCTCGCTGGAGCGCGTAGCAGCCGGACTGAATCGTGACCTGGAGCAGGACGATGGGGAACGCATCGAGTGCTCCGCTGGTCAAGCGATGGAGCGAGGAGAGCAGGAGCGACAGGACGATCGCGCTAGACGACGCGCACCCGCTCGGTGCGTGCGTGCATTGACAAAGAGTCAAAGTGTCCGTACCCACCGCGCAGCAGCGATGGCGTCAGCAGTGGCACTAACCACGATGGCACCTGTGCAATCAGGCAGCGGGTGTTGTTCGTCGCTCCTCTTTGCTGCGGCGACTGCCATCCAGCTGGTGGCAGGATGCGTTCAGGGCAGCAGCACTGCAGCAGCAGACGCTATGCAGCTCTCGTGCAGCTCTTGCGGCTAGCTGTGTGCCTGTACTCTCCCCTTCGCGGCAGGGCGTGCGCTGGCAGACGGGGCGGTACCCGCACTGCCTGGTTGCGTTGGGCCACTGGCACGACGTTTGCACTGCCTGGGTGCAGGCCTGCTGCGGCCGGCGTTGCGGCTTGGGGAGAGCTTCTCATACAAGGGCGCCGCAGGCACCGCTGCCAAGGTGCGTGCCCAACTGTCGGTCCGCACGCCGGGAGCAGCTGGGTTTGGTGGCCAGGATGCTCAGCAACTGGAAGGATATGGACTGCAGCGTGACGCTTGCCCAGGTCCCAGGGCTGGTTGCGTGCGTCCTGGCGCCATCGGCGTATGAAGAGCAAGCGGAGCAGTGATGCAGCGGGGCTGAGGCAAGAGGAGCTACAGGGTAGACAGGTGTCCGGGTGCAGAGTATCAGGCAGGCGTCTGAGCATCAGGCCGCCGGCCGGCCAAGTGCTCATGCGCGAGGTGCTGCTCGTGTCCATACTGACCGCCCGTCGTCCCTGCAGAAGACCAGGACCAGGGCTGTGGGCATGCGCTTCCACACGGACGCCAGGTAAAGGCTTTCCTTCATGGGGTGGCTGAGCACCCCTGAGTGGCCGGTACACCGGCCGGCGCAGTCGTCTGTTTCAGATTGCAGCGCGCAGTGCCTGAGGGCTTGGCCAACCAGCATGCTGCTAGCGTCGGACTTGCAATGCGGTTGTGCATGGCTCCTGTTGCTGCATGCTTTTTGGCCTGCAGGGCGGTGGAGCGTCAGCAGGAGTGGCATGTGGAGGCGCCCACGCCCAGCAGCAGGGCGAGCAGGTGAGGCCGCTGCAGCCCAGCCAGCAGTGACGCAGCAGTGGGGGGAGCGCCACTTGACATGGCACCAGCAGCAGCACCAGCAGCAGCACCAGCAGGTGGCGGTGGCGCTCCATGCAGCAGCAGCAACAGCATCGGTCTGACAGGCTAGGGTTGGGCCCCACGCACGCGATTGGGACAGGAGGGAGGTGCACAGGAGCGAGGTGCGAAGTGTGAGGGCACCTGTGTGCATGTACATGGCGTGCTTGATGGGTGCAGGATGACGGGTGCCCAGGGCTCCCCCCCAAAGGGCTCAGCCCCCAAGGTGGCGGCGTGGCGTCACAACGTGCATGCTGCCAGGCGGCGCGTGTGGCTGCAAGTCCTGGTGCTGGTGCGGCTGAGGCTGCTGGCGCACAAGCGCGGAAACCGCCCGCTGCAGGTGCGTTGCGCGGGTCCAAACCAGCAGGGCTGTGGGTGATGTGCATGAGCTGGCTTGCATGCTGCTGCTTCCCCTTACTGCTGGGCGCGCTATGTGCATCAATGTGCATCAGCCCTCATCATGTGCGTATGCCCTCATCATGCAGGGCGTGGCGGAGCTGGTGCCGCTGGTGCTGCGTGAGCAGCAGGCCGTCATGGCCGTGGCGCAGCGCAAGTGCGTGGAGATGGAGGCCGTGCAGGCATACCTCCAGGTGAGCACGTGCGTTGAGCTGGGCATCTGGCGCAGGCATATGGCCTTCACTGGCAGGTAAAGTTCCTTTACGTGAAAGGTGGCAAGTAGTGTACTGCAAAAGTGGGCTTGTCAACTGCTGGTTTGCTGCGTCAGCTGCACACGTCGCACCGCCCTGATGTGCCACCCCCGCGACCGCCCTTCCTCATGTCTCTCTGTAGACCCTCATTGCCCGCAAGGACGACCCCCCCTACCCCACCGCCCAATCCAGCACCACGTCCCTCGCCTCCGCTGCGCACCCGCCCACGCCGCCCGCCAGCCGCCAAGCCACCAACGCAGCAGCGCTGCTGGTGCTGCAGCCCACCCTGTCGCCCTCAATGTCCGAGGCGAACTTCGCCTACGGCGCAGGCCCTAACAGCATAGACGCGCCAGGCGGCCTGGACCCGCAGACGCCAGATCCGCACCCGGGCCGAGCCTCCTTCACCTTCCAGCGAGGCGCGACGACAGGCGACAGCGGCACTGGAAACAGCGAGCCGCTTGTGCGTCTGCAGCAGCCGCAGCCACCCTCCGGCGCGCCGGGCAGCAATCGCAGCTCTCGGCCCACGCCCACGCTCCAGTCCGGCGCGGCAGCTGCGTCGCCGTCGGGGCACCTGAGGCGCAACAGCAGCAACAACGTCCGCACGTCTTCCGCGATGGTCCTCGACCCTCAGCAACAGCAGAGCCTCGAGGGGGGGCCAGGCAGCAACGGCAGCACGGCCGCGCAGCTGGGGCAGGGTGGAGGCTCGGTCGTTCTACCAACGCCGTTCGGCTCGGCGGCTCCGTCGGCCGCGCCGTCCACGCGGCGGGGGTCGATGCGCGGATCCGGTGACGGTGGTGGCAGCGCGCGGCCGGGCATGTCGCAGCGAGCGTCGCAGGACGGAGAGGTGAGCTCGCTCGGGGCCCGACCCTAATGACCCTAGCCGCCTGGATTCGGCGTAGCGCGAGCAATGGCGCACTGTGCGGGACGCCTGCTGGCCAGATGGGCGCACCCAACACTCACCTTCGTTCGTGTCCTGTGCACACGCCTGTTGCCCTCTTGACCACAACCAGGCGTCACCCCCCACCCACCGCGGCGCCACCCAGCCCCTCCCCACCACAGCCACCCGTGGCGCACCCCGTCGACAGCTCTCCTCCGGTCTCTCCGGCCCACCCTCCGTCGGCCCAGGCAGCAACAACAAGACCACCTCCACTGCAGCAGCAGCGGGAGCGGTCACGGCGTCTAGGGTTTTGAGCATGGCGCCCACTGGCGAGGGCTTTGCCGCCCGCAGCCGTTCGTCCGGCGGGGCCGCAGCGCTGCTGCTGGCGAATGGCAGCAATGGCGGGGCGCTGGCGAACCGGAGCATTTCGTCTGGAGGGCTGCTGCTGTCAGCGGCGTCCGGGGCGTCGAGTTGGGGGGGAGATGTGGCGGGGATGGGGAGAGGGAGCAGCATCCCATGGCACATGCTGCTGGACGCTCTGCACGGCCGTAGCGACGGTGCGTGCTCCTCTGTGTGTGTGTGTGTGTGTGTGTGTGTCGATGTTTGCATCTGTTTGGGCGCCTTGTATGTGCTTGCATGCGTCCGGCAGCACAAAAGGTTGCCCCGAGTCGTCAGTGCCTTGCTCCAGGTTTGCATGGCTGGGCTGAACCCTGAATCCAAGCCCTAACCTGACCTCTGGCCATGCATGCATGCGTGGCCACGCGCAGACCTGGACCTGCTGCTGGCTAGCTCGGGCCTCTCCCTCACTGAGTCCATGGACCGTCCCAGCGCACCCAGCGTGCTGTCTGGCGCCTCGCCCTCCAGCCCATCAGGTGGGGTGGGAGCTCATAACCTGTCGGGCTTAGTCGTGCGTGTGTTAGTTTGGCATGTTCAGACCACCTGCTTACCATTCGCAGCATCTTTGAATGGGTTATTGCCTCCCCAGACCTGCCCTCAACCTGTCTTGCCCTGCCCTGCCCTGGTTGGTGCCCTTCCCACCCCTTCCCACCCCGCCCCCACCCTCCCCACCCGCTGCCCTGCCCCTCCCCATCCCTCCCCACCCCAGCAGGTGGCCGCTTTTCACGCATCCGAGGCGGCAGTACCAGCACCACCCCAGGCGCTGCCGCCGCCGGCGGGTCACGCTTCAGCTCCAACGGCGCCGCCACGGACGGCTCAGCGCCCCGGCAGGCAGCGGCAGGCCACCAGAACGTGCCGGACAGCACGCTCACGCCACGCATGCCCTGCCTGGACAACGCGAGGTGCGTGCGTCGAGCTCTACGTCTGGTGCGGCGGCCATCTCTGGCAAGCAGATGAGCATAGGGCGGTTCGTGGGCGCAGTGCCTGAGTGGTGCCAAACGTAATGACCAGGCTGTGCCTCAGCCCCTAAAGAGCGTGACACTGCCCTGCTGGTCGCGTTGCTTCCCTGTGATGCAGGTCAGGAGGGCTCAACGGCCCAGGCCCCACACGCCGCGCCTCCATGATGAGCCTCACCGCCGCACCGCCCGTCATCAACGCTCTCAGCAGGGCGTTCCAGAGCCAGACCGGTCCGCTCGTGGTGACCGCTCCAGCGTCGCGAATGAATGGCAGTGAGCCCACCACGCCCAGCGCCCTGGGCGGACCACGAGCAGGTGCGACAGTTATGTCTCTGAGCGCGCTAGCGTACAGGTGCTCTGGCCAGCGGTGCGCGTGGTCGTGTGCTATCCTCCACCCTCACCGTGATCATCCCCCTCGCCTTGCGACGCATCGCAGAAGGCGGGGGCCTGAACCAGCGCATCGGCGCTCTGCGCGACCGCCTCGAGGCCGCACCGCTCACCGCGGGAGAGGCCTTCCAGAAGCAAGCCAACAAGCGCCGAGCCAGCGCAACCGGCGAAGGGCCCTCAGCCGCCGCGCCCCTGAGCTCGCCGCCGCTCATCGGAGCGCACCCGCCGGCGGCGGCCGCGGCGGCGCTGCGCGTCGCACGACGCCAATCTGAAGGTGAGCTTGCTCATTCCTCACCTCCCGCACGCCGCAGTTCCCCGCCTGATCCAAACGTCCGTGCGGCTCGGCCACTGACCGATCGTCGCACCGTGCGCGCCCGCATCACACCGCGCGTGCCCCACCCTCTTCGCGAACGCAGTTGGATCGGGCAGCCTGATCATCGACAGCCCCACCAGCACCCCTCCCGCCTTCTCCTTCGCCCCCTCCAGCAACCCATCTCCAAACCTCCCCCCAGCCCTAACCCTCGCCCTCGGCAGCAACCCCGGCAATAACCACCTGCGCCCCTCCGGTGCCGAGCGCACCTCCGCCCCAACCCTCTCCATGCCCGCCCCCAAGCCCTCATCGGGGTTCCATGTGCAAGCCCCAGAGCAGGGCGTGGATATGCGGTGGGCGCAGGCCCAGATGAGGCGAGTCAAGGACCTGCCAGCGGCGCAGCAGCACGCGGCGGTGCAGGCGCTGGTGGCGTTTGTGGCGCAGCAGCAGCAGCAGGCCGCAGCAGCCATGCAGGTGCGGGCGCTGTGCCTCGTAGAAGAGGTGACAGTTTTGGCAGCTAGGCGGACGGCGTGTCGCTTGCTGCCTTGCCTCGCTACCATCTCCCTGCCACTAGCCAACACCTGTAGTCTGAATAGCCAAAGTTGTCTGAACGCTTCTTAAAAAGTCAGAAGACGTGCTAGATGCAGGTGTGTTACTGCGTCATGAGCAAGCCTGCCTTTCATGCGTTTCAGGCTGCAAGGATGCCAAAGCCAGCCTTTCATGCCTTTCAGGCCGCAAGGATGCCGTGAAGTTTGTGCATGGCTCGCTGCCGTCGCAGGCGTGCTTGTCCAGGTGCAACACCGCAAGCACCGATGGGATCAGCTGGCGGGCGCCTGAATTGGACCCCACGCCATCCAAGCAGGTGCGTGCGTAGCTTGCAAACGGGGCTCCAGGCCGCATCAACCAAGGCAGCACGGATCAGCATGTGTGAAATGGGTGTGAACCAAGCACGCCATGGCCATGCATGCACGTGTTGGTGGCCTCCGGAGAAGGACAGCTGTCTGACCCTGATCTCTGCCCCCTGTCAAGGCTGGCAGGCCACCGCACCATGCACCCGGCAGCTGCACGCCGCCGCCCTAAGCCACTGAATGCCAATGCGAAAGCCTACAGTATGCAAAAAGAAGGGACCGCATTAGAGGGATGCGGCCGGCTTGTTGACTGCATCTGCTACCCTGTGCCCCAATGTGCCCCCAACTGCATGTGTGCAGGCGTGGGCTGAGTCCCCTCACTTTGCCGCCTGGTCGCACGAGGCCCGCAAGCTGCTACGCCAGGGTCATGTGGCGCTGCAGCTGTTTGCTGACTCAGACGTGGTGGCGCTGCCAGACGGGCGGTTGGTTGACCTTTGGGGGCTGGACCCCTGGCATGCGCTGGCGCTGGACGGGGTCGAGGTGAGAAGCTCTCTGTTTAGGGCTTTGGGGTCGCATGGTGGGGTGAAGGGTGGGTGGTGGACCTTTGGAGGACCTATGCGCTGGCTGTGGAAGGTTTGAGGTATGCCCTCTGTTTTGGGATAGGGCGCGTGAAGGTCAAATCTGGCTGCCAATCAAAGGAAGCAGGAGGCCGACCATGGGCATCGTGATTGCCGCACGGCTGGCTCCTGCACTTCCACTGCTTACTGCCCTCCATTGCACCATTGCTGCCCCCTTGCTCCACTCACTGAAGCAGCAGTGACTGCTGCCTCCACTGCTTACTGCCTCCACTGCCTCCACTGCCTCCACATGCTCCACTGCTTACTGCCGCCACTGCCTCCACATGCTCCACTGCTTACTGCCTCCACTGCCTCCACATGCTCCACTGCTACCTGTCCATCGCGCCATGTTTGCCATGCTGTGCTGTGCTGTGTTGGTTGCAGCAACCGAGCGCCCGGCAGGTGCACATGGAGGGCGTCAGCATGGGCACGCGCATCCTCACGCAGCTCACGCAACTGGCACAACAGGTGATCGCGGGTTGTAAGGCAGGGGCAACCGCAAAGTGACAAGAAATGCAGGAGCAACCGCAAAACAACAAGAGTGTACCGCGGGGCGCTGCGCGAGCTGCTTGCAGTGCTGACATGCGTCCTTGCTTTTGCCCGGGTGCGTGTGCGTGCGTTGCATGCAGGTGGCGGGGGGTGATGAGCGTGCGTCGCGCCTGCCCATCGTCCTGCACATCCACGATGGGCAGAGGGAGCAGGTGAGGGGGAGCCTGCGGGTGTGATGAGGGAAGGGAAGCGAGGGGGAAGG
>QAXK01001805.1:0-21365 GCA_004335735.1 Chlorella sp. KRBP
CAACCACCAGCAGCAGGCCTTGCATGTCAAGTGGCATGCAGTTGGGCCATGATACAAGCCTAGCAGGCCATGCATGCCATGCAGAGTCTGCAGTCCTCACCTTGTACACGTCTGTCACCGCGACTTTGCCCAGTGAGTGAGATGTGTTGACAATGCTGGTTGCATTTACACACATACACGCAGCCTTAGACACTATTCTGAGTGCAGGCGTGGCATGCTATGCTGGAACATACAGGACATGCTGGACATCATTGACCTGGAGGGTGTGCGGGAGCCTGGAACCTTCCCAACGAACCAAGGTGGCTTTGACCTGATCTGGGCTAATGGGCCTGTGCAGCAGTTTGAGCGGCCAACGTCATTGCCTACATTGCTGGGCTGCTACAACCCCAAGGACCAGAACCAAGTCAGGAGGTCCCTGCAAGAGGTCACCAGTCAAAGTTCCAGGCATCTCAAGAAAAAAGGCAGCAGCAGCAGCAGCAGCGGTGGCAGCAGCAGCAGCAGCAG
The DNA here is from genome assembly GCA_004335735.1 of Chlorella sp. KRBP. Lineage (NCBI taxonomy): Eukaryota > Viridiplantae > Chlorophyta > Trebouxiophyceae > Chlorellales > Chlorellaceae > Chlorella > Chlorella sp. KRBP. The sequence goes on from QAXK01001805.1 coordinate 505, forward strand.
CGCTAGTGCTGTTGGATCAACCAGCAGAGGCAGGAACGCTGGGATGCAGCAGGCAGGTGAAATGATCGGCACCACAGGCTGACCTGTGATGCTTATGCATTTTGCCCTGTGTTAGCATTCTCAGGGTCTCCAGTGGATGGCAGACATAACTGATGTGGATCTGCCCTGTTAGATAGTGTGTCAATACTGTATACTTGCACAAATCAGCACATGTCCTGTACAGTTTGCTTGCAGCTACTTTTAATGTTCTCCAGGGCCTGACTGGCTCTAGAACGCGTCTGATTGAGATGTTTGCTACTTTGAATGTATCTTAGCATGTTTTGGTGGCATGGAGATGGTGCATGCGTGCTTATGTTGATGGTGCTGTCATGGCAGTTGTCATCAGGGGCGCCAAGCAGTCCCATACGCGCAGCAGGTCATCCTGGCTATGGCCGCGCTGCCCTCAAGGTCGCCATCATCAAAGAAGTGTTTGCCGCTGTGACTTCTGAGCCGTATCGTCTTGATGTCACAACGGAAGGTCAAGGGCACGTGGCTTGGTTTTTGAAGCAGGTCTTGCGCCCAACACATAATAGCAGGAGCGTTGCAGAGTGGTCTGCAATGTTCACAAACATCATACACGCATATACTTGTCGTCTTCAAGTCTCACGAACGCTATTGCAGCGACTAGATTCTGGATCCCGGAAGTCTCGAAACCAGTCTTGTTAAGACCTCAAGACCCTGTGGAGGATTGACGTTTCTCAAACAATCAATTTGGTAAGTGCGAGCATGCTTGGTGCTGCGCGCGCCCTCTGACCACCGGCAGTCGTAATCCGCAGTGTCAACGTATTGTCGCACCAAACCAACGATTTGAATGTATCAAGGTGTGTTTTGGTTATTAACTGTCGGGTCGCTGCGCCTGCAGGGTGTCTCTGTCTTGGCAAGCAGACACCTCGACAGCATGCAGTCTCGCAGCGATTCGGCAGCAGGTCTCAGCATGCTGGGCCCCTTGAAGCAGAAGGAGGTCAGCTATGAATACACTCAGGACCCCCACCAGCATCACCCGCAGCAGCAGCAAGATGCTCACCATAGCCATCAGCGCTTCTGCTTGCAACCAGCAGAAATCTATGAGCACGTTGTGGAGGGTGGAGAAGCCAAGCACCTCAACTCCTGGATGAAGGAGATCATCCTGGGCATAATGGCAGGAGCCTTCATCTCCTTTGGCTTTGCTACCTGCATGATCGCAGCTGGTCAGGTGAGACAACAGTCACGACAGTTTCTACCGCAGGAGTGCAGTGCCTCTGCAGATGCATTCTTGCTGCAGTGCAGTGTTGCCAGCTTCCGTTTACATTGAGCAGTTGGTGCAGCCCTGCTGCACCATGGCAGGCTGTGGCATAGGCAGCCCAACTTTTTTTTGCTGTAAACAAAAACCACTGCCTGCTCCGTTCCCTGCAGATTTCTGCCGAGTCGAGGCACGAAAACCCTGGCGTGTTCAACATTCTCTTTGGCGCCTACGGCTTCCCTGTCGGCCTGTCTATGTGTGTGATCAACGGCGCCAGCCTGTTCACCAGCAACATCGCCTACATGATGGCAGCCTTCATGGAGCGCAAGTCAACAGCCTGGCAGTCCCTGAGGGTGGTGTGGCTCTCCTACTTCAGCAACCTCGTGGGTAGGTGGCTGTGCTTGAAAGCGTATCTGACTGTACCAGTCCGCGGCCTTTGGCAGATGCTGTCAATCCCTAAGCTGCCTGCAGCACTCCCACCCCCTTGGCCCCTGACAGCCAAGAGATGACTGCCTCTCAACACACAAGCTGTGCCTGCCTCTGCCACCGTGTAATGCGACCACCTTGTAATGCGACCACCTTGCTGACTAGCCCTGTTTGTCTTTGCTTCACGCCCCTCACTTCAGGCTGTCTGTTCCTGGTCCACCTGATGTTCACTGGTGACGTCTTCCTGCACCGTGAGGCCTTCACCATTGAGCTGGCCCTGAAGAAGACCAGCTACAGCTTCGTGGCCACCATGACCAAGGGCATCCTGTGTAACTGGCTGGTGTGCATGGCACTGTGGCAGGGCAATGCCGCGCAGGACATCACCGGCAAGCTGCTGGGCATCTGGTTCCCTATCTCTGCTTTCGTCACCAGCGGGTGAGTGCTGGACAATGGATGATTTGGATTTTCCGTGCATCACCATCATCTGGCGATATGGTGTTGTTGTCATCACTCCAGGGGAGCTATGTTCATTGGGCGGTGTTTTGTCGTTGTGTATTGGACGGTGTTTTGTCGTTGTGTGTGGATGTGGGTTTGCTGCATGTGCGTTTGCTGCATGGAAACTGCATGCATGGGAAGGCTCTGCCAGCAAAGCTCCACAAGCTCGACTGATCCAACAACTTGCACTCACCACAGGTCTGTTGTGCTTTGCCGCCTTGCCCTGCTGCATCCTGCAGGTATGAGCACAGCATCGCCAACATGTTTGTCATCCCCTTGGCCATGCGCCTGGGTGCCCCCATCAGCCTGCACACTTTCCTTGTCAAGAACCTGATTCCATCCACCATTGGAAACCTCATCGGCGGTGCCATCTTTGTGGCAATGGCCATGGGCCTGTCCTTTGGATCCTGGGAGAAGACAATCAACGCGGCTGGGGCGCGACTCTACAACCGTACAGGGGCGCCAAAATGCGGCCTGTCTGTGTTTGGTGCCGCCAATGCCCCCAAGCCCGCCCCTGAGCACAGCTCAGGCGGCGTCTCCAACAGCAGCAGCGAGGGCAGCCTGGCTGCCCGTGCCATCGTGCAAGCACACCTTGCTGTGGTTCACAACCAGCCGAAGTCTACGATGCCTCACCCCACTGCCTAAATTGTCAGCTTGTTGCTGCTTTGTGTTGGATCACGCTTTGCACTGTGTACTACTTCTTATATGTGTGCCACCAGTTGACTGGCCACTACCAGTGGTAAGCACTGTGTGCCGCCGTGCTGGTGGTTCGCATTCACAGCCTGATTTGTAGGTCGTACATTGTGGGTACCCGCAATGCTTGGTGAAGTTCACTTGCAGCCTTGAAGTGCATCACAAGAACTTCGCCTTCTGCCTTGGGGCACCCGCCATGCTCTGTCATCAAGTATGCCTCCCTTATCTGCTGGCAACAGCAGCACCTTCCCTCTTACCGGTCGCACCCACCGGGAGGTGAAGCATTCTGAGGTAGCAGCCATGTTGTGTGTTTGCACTTGTGTCCCTGAATCTGGTGCTGTCGCAGTCAGGAAAAATTGTGCATGGCCATCTCTGAGTAGTAGGCTATGCACAAACCTATGTTGTCACTGCGGCTCATATCATGCTCACAGTGAGCACTGTGGTGTGTGTGCGCAAGCAGGTCCTTGTTGCATTGCATGCTGTGTGTGTGTGTGTGACACACCCTTTGTGTGCCAACTTACGCTACACAGCAGTGTGGCCGGAACTCAACGTGGCAGGGAATCCAGAACTCTAGCAATGCAATCAAGCTTTGGGCCCCTGCCAAGCGTCTTGTGTACTTGGGTGTGTGTGTACTTGGTGTGATCAGGAAGGCTGCTGTATGGGGCAGTGCTGATTGCCGCTCACCACACGTGCATGTTCATACTGTACTTGTGAGCACTGTTTCGTATGGCAGCCATTGCTTGCCATCTCCATGCTTCCCTTACACCTCCTTCACTTTCGGACCTCACAGGGTGTCTTTGGCCTTGTGTGAGCACAGTCACACCACGGTCTCTCTTGATATCCATGTATGGGCTGCAGCAGCAGGCAAAAGCCACGGCGGTGCAGATGGGTTGGTGACACATTGCAGGATCTGCACCTGTGGGGTGTGACTGTGCTGGGGGGTTTGACTGTGCTGGGGGTTTGACTGTGCTGTACAACCCTAGCCGTGCGTATGTTGTATACAGGTCCCTCAGGTGTGATATGAGGTTGTGCAGGGTTGGTATCATTGTGGGAGTGAGGGAGGAATGCTTCGCTGTGCGCTATGCTACAGGCCATGAGAGTTCATCACTTGCCCTCGTGGCATGTGCAGAGTATCTTTCCATGCTTGTATTAGCAATGCACGTGGTCGGATCAAGTACTTGAATGGCTGCAGCTACAGGTGAGGGGTGTGTTTGTTGTTGTCCTGGCACGCTTGCTCCGTTGGCAATGCGCTGTGCACACACAGTGCTGGCCAGCATGCCATTGCATGTGCGGGGTGACTGGGTAGGATTTGGGTGTGCTCCACACAGCAACACTGCGCCCAGTGGCTGCAGCAGCCACGTTATGTATGCAGCTTCAAATCCTGCCGATACATTGTTTGCTCTACATTGTTTGCAGCATCTGCAGAGGGATGCAGCTTTGGAGTGTTGCTGACCCTTGGGTTCTGTGGAGTGGCCTGCGCAGTGTGCTACCGCGTATTGCAGAATCACTTTACACCCTGCAAGATGGGTTGAGCGCGTTCATAGCTTACATTTGAGTCTCTCAATGTGGTGCTTGTTATGAGCTGAAGGCGAGCTGATTGTGTAACGCTACAGCTGTCTCACAACCAACAGCAACCGTCTAATGTGATGGGCAGGAGCTGTAATAACAGCAACCGTCTGCACACGCTGCATTGCTGTCCAGGGGTGATGCGATAGACAGTGGTGCTCTGTGTCTTTGTTTCAACGGGCAGCCAGCTGTGTTAGCAGAGCCCTACACACCACGGCTCAGCTCAGTCTCAAACATGTGTATAGTACTTATCTACTTCGTGTGCGGCAGCTGCTGTTGCATAGCATACATGGCAGTGGTTGTGGTCCCAATCTGATGGCAGCCTGGTTGAAGTGCACACTTCAGAGACAGTGTCAGCAAATAAGGCCAGACAGTGCTGATATCGTTGATTGAATGCTGCACACGCGAGATGATGTGACAGCAAGACAACACAGTTCACACAATGTGTGCAGCTTGAGCACTTGGGTGGCACTCCGAACACTACTAGTACACTCTCTCACAAAGGCTGACGGATGCTGGACACAGTTCCTGCCCTTTATCAGGCAAACTTGCAAATGCCTGACACTGACAAGCACTGGCGCCAAGCCACATATGTGCATTCCGTGCCACAGCATGGCATGCTGTGCTTACTGAAGCAAATACGCCTCAGGCATGCCATGGCACACACTCTATGCATGATAAGTGCTAATCAGATGTTAAATAATGCCTGCTACTATGCCTTGTGAGCCAGCATGACATGTGCAGGATTTATCAAATATGCAGCTGCACTGTAATTGGATCACAGGATGTTGTCACACAATCATGCCGTGCTGCTGCCAACAAGGCAGCGCCAGCACGGCACACAGCCGAGCAGCCAGTGCCGCCATGCCCTACATCAAGCAGGAAAGCTTTGATGCAGTGCAGTTGCCCACCACAGATTCGGATGGTGACAGTCTGCGTCAGACCAAGTATAACCAGGTTGCCAACCCACATGCTATGCAGTGGGACTCCCACATGATATGCAGTAAGGCCCATCAAACCTGGAAATGAGCAAGGGTCGTTGTTCAGCCTGAGGGGCGTGATGTCCTCACAGGCTGCAGGACTGCAACTGCCGCTGTGGCTGAGCCTAAAGTGCCTGGCATTGACTGCCTCTGGGCCAGCACAGGCTGTCATGCAGGCAATCCAGGCCGCCGATCAGCCCACACATATCCATGACTAGCACACTGCACAGGCTGGCTTTCACATGCTGGCAGCACAGACTTGACGCTAGCACACACTGCCCCCAATCCAGCACAGGATGTCGTCAAGCCAGCACAATGCCCTGCTCACTGGGGTGCTGTGTCGGTTGGCGAAGGGTTGACAACATCTGATGACAGCAGCAAAAGGTTCTGCACCAGGTTGCCCCACCACGCTGTGATGCCGGCGATGTTCATGTTGAACAGCAGGATGGACTCTGAGTTGATCTGCACCTTGCCTGTGGCAATCGACGACAGCCCCTGCTTCAGTAAGTCATCAATTGCATACACGAGGTTGCCTAGGGAGAAGAACAGCTCCCAGAAGTCTGACAGCGCCAGGTGTATCTTGAAGCCCCTGTACCGCTTCGCCAGGAGAGCTTGAGCTGCCGGGTCAAGGGCAGCACATGGCACTGTAGGTGCAAGGCTGATGCCTGGAGCCGTCGTGCTGTTGGTGGAAGCTGTAGTCATTGTCGTTGTATTGTTTGTAGCTGCACTTGCACCACTGATGTTCGCCTGAGTGCTGCTGGTGGTGGTGGTGGTGGCAGTGGTAGAAGTGTTGGTCAGGAGCCTTCGAGCACCAGCTGCTGTTGTGCTGAAGCTGGGTATGGTGATGTCACTCCTGCTGGGTCCTTCGGAATTGAGGGTCTCTGTCAAAGATGGGATTAAAACTTCGCTGGTGCCTCCTGCGTGTTGATTACTGCTGCTGCTGGTGATGCTGGGTGTTTGTGCTGGTCGTGCCAAACGATTTGAAAAGGTTGGCCCCTTGCTTCCTTGGCTTGCAGGAAGCTGGTCAAGCTGACACAGCCTGTAACACGTCTGATTGATCCCCATAAAAGCTCTGGGTGTGCTTACTTTGTAGTCAAATGCTGAAGCATCAAGCATCACATCATCTGCACCAGCACATGCTGCAACTGCTGCCAGCAGGAACGTGATGAGCCCCACACCCATGCTGCCTGCCGTCCTAGACCAACTGAAACTTGATGATTATGTCTGTTGGTTGAAAAATCTGTTCTAGGTATGGGCGAGCCCACTAAGACGGTGCTGCGAGCAGAGGTGGAGGTTGCAACACCTCGTTTACGACGCACACGCCATGATGACGCGGTATACGGTGTGACTACATAATATGATAGCTACAAGTAATCTTGGGTCGCAACCCAGGCGGTTCATGACGCCTGTCAAATGCTGTTTGAAATCAGGCAGCTGGCAACTGCCACCAAGGCACATGGGTCATGTGACAGTCAGAACACTGGGCATGCGTATCAAGTACGCTTGGTGAACGCTTGGACATCTTCTGTTGACTTGAGCAAAGATCTCGTGTGTGCCATGCAATCACAGCTCACCCGGGGCCCTTGGTTGAGATCTGTGGTCCTAGGTGGGATGCATGTCCATGCTGGCAGTTACTACGTGGTGTGATGCTGCAGAACAGCTGCAAGGCTGGGCTGGTATTGCATGCTTGATATCTGCTTGCAAAGCACGGTTGCAAACTATGTAGATTACTGTATACTGGCCTGCAGGGGGCGCCAACAGGCGTCCACAGCTGCGGGTGGATCACAGGGTGCATGAATGTGCACAAGATAGACCACACCGGACTAGGGCAGCACGCAGTCCACCTGTGACATGTGCACCCCAGACTGTACATACCATGCACCCAAGCAAGCTCAGACTGGATTATGAATGCAGACCAAGATGCAAGCTGCAGCCAAACCCTGCAGCACCACAAAACCTCTGGGTTAGACCCAGCATGGCTGTCAGAACGCCGCTGTAGGTCGAGAACTGTGCACAGCTGCAGCAGCAATATTGTGCTGACACATTTGCCTTGCCTGCGTGGTGCTTTACAGGCACATGCCGACATGCATCAAGCACACAAGCAGCTGCAGATTCCACACATCACTCGCTGTTCAGCACATCGCGGATGGCAATCACATCAGGGTGGTCTGGCCCCAGAGCTGTCTCCTGGATCATCAGCGCACGCTCCAACAACGGCCGCCCCACTGCATCATGCCCCTGCATGTCCAACAACACAGTGCAGCGAGTGTCAGAGATGTCACAGGTTTGAACCTGGCCCTTCACGCGACAGTGCATGTGGATGATGCAGCCACCCCCATGACAGCCTGTGCGCTGGGAAGCCGATGTGCACGATCAGGTGTCGGCGCAGTCACATGCACAGCCTGCTACAGTGTGTTGCGCTGAGTGCTGCCGCATGCATGCAGCACACCCTGGCAGCAGCCTGCCGTTACCTGTTCCAGGTGCAGCACTGCCAGGTCTGTCAGCGTGTGCGCCACCTCCTGATGGTTTGGCCCATAGTTTGCCTCATAGATAGCCAGTGAACGCTCATACAGAGGCAGCGCAGCATTGTAGTCACCCTTCTGGTTGTACAGGATGGCCAGGTTGCTGCAGCTCTCAGCAACAGCAGGGTGGTTGGGCCCATACTGCTGCTCCCTCGCCCCCAACTCAGCCATGAAGGGTGCAGGGTCCTCCGCTTCCAAGCTTGCGAGCACCTGCTGCTCCTGAGACGGTGGCTGGCTGTGCTGCTGCTGTCGTGGCGCATGCTGCTGCTGTTTGGATCGCTGCTGCTGGCCGCCTGCTGCTGGAGCGCCTTGGCGGTTTGGATGGCCGCTGGCTGGGGTCCTGCTGGCAGGCTTGCTTGCTGAGCCACCCATGCTCTTGTTGGACCTGCCAGCAGCGGGGCTCGGCTGGGCAGCTGCAACAGCGACAAGACAAACAGTGATCGCAACAATTTAGCACATCTTTGGTCTAGCTACGTCGCACACAGCATGTTACTGGCAGGATATACAAGGCTCCTGCAGCATCTATCCTGACAGCTGGCAAGCATGCGCTGCAGACCCTTGCACCATATGCAGGCGGAGCCCTCTTGTGCACGACGGGTGCACCCAACGCGCTTACTGCACCTGCACCTCACCTGCAGGCTGCGATGAAGTGGCCTCCAGGCCCAGAGCATGCTCCACCTGTTCCTTCATCTTGGGATTCATGCCCTGTGGCAGCAGCCGCCGGACGGGTGCTGCGCCAGCAGCCTCGCTTGCCACCACTGCCACGCGCAGCGCCGCTGCACGCACATCCGCGTTGGCGCTGCCAAACGCTGCTCCAACATAGGCCATCAGCTCCTGCACGTGTGTCAAAGTGTGTCTCATAAGTACGTACGTGGACTCCAAGCCTCTTTGGCAGCTTGTGAATGAGAAAGCCAACCGCCATCCACTGAGATGGGTGCACACCATGGCCACATGCTTTTCGCCAGACACCCTCAGACTCCTATAGACAAGGTCCTGTTGCCGAAGCCGCCCAACTCCAACAGGTCACATCAAGTCACATACCTGCAGATCAAACCCGGCATTGCTGTCAGTGGACGAGCTGCGGCCGCCGGCCCCGGGTTGAGCCACACCCAGCAGCGGCACCAGCTCCTGCAGCAGCTGCAGCATGGCCAACACAGGGCGCCAGGCTGTCTGGTTGCGAGGCGGCCTGCACAGCTGCGAGGTCTGGTTGCGCAGCGCCCCCCTGCCCTCAGGCTCCTGAGCAAGCGCGACCAATGCATCGCGCGCACTGTCGCGCAGGCGGCTGTTGTTGTCCGACAAGCGCTCCAGCAGCACGGGCAGTGCTGTCTCCACAGCCTGAGACACGTCGCGCCCGCTGCCGCTGCTGGCCAGCGCAGTCAGCAGAGCCTGCAAAACATTGACACACGAGTGTAGTTTGAGGCTTGTCACAAGCGGCGTGTCCTGGGGCCTGGCATCTACACACTTCACACAACTTCTTAGTATCTGCTTTGTCACATGCAGCGACTTCTCAGCACATGCATGGATGTGTACTCAAGATGTATGACAAGGTCAAGTGGTGAAGCCGGCCAAGCACAGGAGGAAACAGCGCACCTGGAGCAAGCTCAAGCTGCTGCTGTACACCTGCGGCACCTTGTCCTTGAGCCCCTTCACAGCAAGCCGCACCAGACCCCGTGCAAGCTCACGCCGCTCAGGCGCCCCGCCAGAGAGCCTGCCGTTGCTGGCAAGGTCCGCAAGCCACGCTGCTGCAGCGTCACGCAGCTGCCAGCTGCGGCTGAAGAAGGCAGCAGCAACAAACTCCCCAGCCACATCGATCACAGGCCCTGCGTCGCTGGCTGACACAGCAGCAGCGAGGGGCTCTGGAGGCGGCAGGTCTGAGGGCCAGCCATCAGGTGGCTCGGCACCGCACACATCAGCAGCAGCATGGGCAACGGCAGGCGTGCCAGCAGCTGCAGGGAGTGAGCCGGGGCCGCCAGCGCCACCCCTGGCCCCGCCAGACCCCCCTGCATGGCTGCCAAGGCCCTTCTTGCTGACCCCGCTGCTGCGAGCGCCCCCATGGCCGCCAAACATGGCAGCAGCTGACACGCGCGAGGGGTCTGCCCTGATGAGGTTCTCATCATCAAGGTGGGTGACACCCTCGTCTGCACCACCATCCTCACCTCCCGCTGACCCCGGCCTGCCAGCATACGCGCCCTTCGCGACTGCTGGCCGGTCTTCGTACGCCTGGTAGGTGTGCACAGCGCTGTACTGGTCTGCATAGCCTCCACTGGAGCCCACTGTGTGCAGGGCAGCATCTGTGTCGTAGTCTGACCCTGCTGCTGCGTCTGCCTGGCTGCCCTGTGCCAGGAGCCCTTCAGGCCCCTCGCTGCCTTCAGCTCCCAGCCGCTGCGAGTGCTGCCGCTGCTGCTGGCGAGCCGCAGGTGCTGCGGCCATTTGTGGGCGCTGCTGCTGGCCCGGGGGGCTTGAGAGAGCTGCTGTCTCCCCAGCAGAGCGCAGCTTCTCAATGTCTGCCTTGAGGGCTTTGGCAAGGTCGTAGTCCTCTCGCTCCACTGCAAGCCGCTTGCGGGCCTCAAGCTGTGCTACCTTGCCACCCACAGCCTGTGCACAGCGAGAGCGCCAGGTATAGCAGAAAGCACAATCAACTTGTGTGAGGAGTGTTGCCTGCTCTGTCCTGACTGGTGCTTTGCTACACAATCAGAAGGGCAGTGCAGCTGCCTTAATCCCACATGGTGGCAATACCTCAGGCTACTGGAATTGTGTAGAGTGGGGTCTGCCATGCATGTTGAACTTTATGCTACATGGGCGAATGCAAGTCTCTCCCCAGCTTGCGGCTCTGTAAGCACACACGCAGGCAGGTGAGCCACAGAAGCGCTTCGGTCCGTCACACCTTGAGCCGTTCGATGGCAGCCTTGAGCCGTTTGGCCTCGTCATAGTCCTCTGCAGCCACTGCAGCGTCCTTGGCGCGGGCCAACTCCTGCAACACAGCACGTGAAGGCCTCCTGTATCAGCCCGAGCCTGTGGCAGACTGCATGAACTTTCAAGGTGCAGGTTGCAGCCGCCGTGTGCCAGGAGTGCAGAGCCACAACCCTATGCGCGGAGCCTACACTCCGCAGTGACTTGCATACCGCATTGCCCACGTGCGTTCAAGCGGCTGCTGCCCTGCGACTGCAGTCACAAGCTGTGCCGTATCTCGCCTCACCTTGATGCGCGCTGCTGTGGTGCTGTCCACATGCACATCCAGCTGCAGGTCTGCCAGCTCGCCTGCGGCCCTGTTGTAATAGGGCAGCTCATGGCTGGTGGGGCCCTCTGTGTCCAGGAACCCTGGAGGGCCCTCTGGTGCCTGCCGCAGGGGCTCACCAATGAGGTTCAGGGCAATGATACCCACCTGCAGGGTCGAGGGTTTCAACAGGCCAGGGTGCGTCTGTTTGTGCTGGTTTGATTGGACATGAACGAGCCCAGCGTGACTTGCCCAACCAGGTTGCCAGTGGTTTTGTGAACGCAACCACTTGTTTGATCAGGCCAACAGTGATTGAGTGTGCTGCTGAGTCTGTTGACCGCTGGAGGTCACCTGCTGGAGGGGTTGCAGCAGTGTGACCAGCTGGGCGTAAGTAGTGTCATACACACGGGGCATGCCACTTGTCCTGAGCAGCACCATCATGGGCAGGCAGTCAAGGTACCATGCGTGCTGGACTTACTTGGTTGTATATGTTGAGCTTGTTGACGTGGCACCTGTGGATGACAAGCCGCACCAACTCCGCCTCCACTGTCACATGCACACTCTTGAGCTCCCGTGCTTGGTGGTTGCTGCGTTCGTTGCTGTCAAACGACAGGTATCCCAAGCGCCGCATGCTGCCAGCGTCCGCTGCTGCTCCTGCTGCGTCTGGGCTGCCTGCTGAGGTGCCATTCAGGAATCCCACAAAGACCTCGATCTTGGTGGGTATCTGCATAACGTATAACGAAAGGTGGATGTAATAAACACTCAAAGGAATGGGATTGCGCACACCCACCATGAGGTTGTTATGTGCTGGCAAGGGCGGACAACAGAATGGCAAGGGCGGGGGCCAGAGGGAAGTTGTTAGCGACCTGAGTGTAACACAGTGCAGACAACATCAACGCCAGCAACGACTCACAGATGGGGTGTTGCAGGGCATACCTTGTATTCATGGGCCAGGATCTGTATCTGTTGCACTTTTGAAGGCCGTTCCAGGCGCAGAACCAGCTCCTGAGGGTACTTGCAGAACCTGCGTAGAGATTGGTGTGGGTTATGAGACTTGTCTTTGGGCTAGCAAGTGCTCACAAGCACAGAACGTCCCGGTCCGGCCTTTGCAGCAGTCCTTGCTGCATGCTGTTGCCCTACCTGGGGGACTGCCATCCTCGTGTCTGTGGGCTGTGATATAAAAGCTCCCTGACAGGGTAGTCTGTGTCCTGCATAGCCAGCACGACACCAAGTGCATCAGACAGCTTTCAGCATCTGCAAGCACTGGGCTTGTGCTGTTCAACAGCAGGCTGTCTCCGCACCTCTCCAGAGCAACTATGGATGGTGAAACGGAGCTTTTGTGGCCCACCAGCTGCCTTCATCAAGAATGTAACAGCTAAAAGATGCAAGTTTTGGGGTCCATCGCCTCTCTGGGAAGCTCAGGGGTGTTGTTGTTGAGCAGGTTCAAGACTGATCAAGACCATGCTTCTGATCCAGCCTGGAAAGGATGCGTCTGTGTCTGCGAAACCAGAACTGCTGATTTTTATATTCTGATGACCTCCTTAAGCTCCGTTCTTGCAAGGATTTGAATGTGATTGAGCGGGTCTCGGCGCTGGATACAGGACAAGGATAGCAGGGCAGAGCAACGCATATTAACACAACTTTAGAAACACTATACATGGGCATTCAAGGGGCAGTGTCATCCAAAACCTCATTGGAAGGCCAAGCGTAACAACACTCGTTCATGAAGTCGGAACCTCTTAGAGGCCTTGCTCTCTGCACATCGTGTGTGTTCGTCAATTCCGTATCACCTCAAACCGTCACAGACAACGCAGCATCGAGCAACACACTACAACATCCAGTGTCGCTGACTTGTAGGCCAAAGTGGGCTTTGCCAGTGACTGCATGCTAGGTAAGCTTCTTGAACGATATCTACTAGTTTGATCATGCAGCTTCGCGTTTCCCTGCAGCAGCTGCTGCAGCACCCACTTTGACTGCACTGGGCTTGCTGCCTGTGCAGCTGGCCGTAGCATGCGTGTGATCAGCGAGCAATTGTTCATCAGACTTGCTTGTTCTATGCTTTATGCGTGCTGCAACGGGGTGGATCACCGCACAGCACTTGAGACCCGCCCTGGTACTTCCTCCACTTGCATTGTAGCTTCTCTATGCCGTTGAAGGGCTGCCTTTTGTGCTGACTGCAATTGATTTGCCTTTTAACTGCTTACAGGGCCGATCATGGGTGCTGGGCCAGCAGCAGCACGCCTTATGGCCACATGCCTGCTGCTGCTGGTCATTTGCCAGCTGGCTCAGCACACCCTGGCACTACCAGCAGCAGAAGGGGCCAGCACACAGCTGATCATCGAAACGCACCATTCAATGAAGCCGGAGAACTTCTGGCTACCGCAGCTGCTCCATATTGGCAGCACCGTAGCACCCGTCCTGGGAAACTACACTTTCAGCCAAGCGGCAGACACGTTCCACATCTGCCGGCAGCAGGGCGGCGCACGGCATGATGTCCCCCAGGAGGAGCTCATGCAGCAGTTCGGTCTCCCAAAGGACCTGCACAAGAAGAGGTTCTTTGATCTGCCGCAGCTGGTGGATTTGCTGCATGCAGTAGAGCCAGAGTTCAGGGTCGAGTATGAGCCCATGCTGTCGGCAGAGACTGACATCGGCCGGCTCGTGGACCCCTCCCCTCAGACCCACCCGCTGCCGAAGATGGTGCACTTCACGGTGAAGGACAAGAATAAGCTGCGGCCACACCAGGTGCTGTCCATGGCAAGCTGGGCTCACTACAACCCAGGCTACAGGCTGATGCTGTTCGATGATGACGACATACGTACTTTCATGAACACATACTACGCAGACCTGCTGCCCACGTTTGACGCACTGGGCAGCCCAGTTGAGCGGGCAGACATGTGGCGCTACCTGGTGCTGTGCAAGCTGGGCGGCGTGTATGCCGACAGTGATGTCATGGCAGCACGGCCCATTTCTCAGTGGGCGCAGGATGCTGGGTTGCTGGTGGGCATCGAGAATGTGTTCACCACACCAGAAGAGGCCAGGCAGCGCTCATACTCCCGTCAGGTGGGTTGGACCTTTCTATGCAACACATCTGTTGAACTCATGCTATCTTCCCAGCAACAATCCGCATGAAAACCTCTTCTAGGGTGCAGTGGTGCATTGACATGAGCATGTTGCAGCGTGCAGTTTGCTTGCCAGGCGGCGGCATGTTCACTAGCAGCACCAGGCTTGTGCATGTTGACCGGTCCCCTGCTCTCGCCTGTCAACATGTATTTGTGAATGAATGAACAAACAAACGTATGTGCGAATGAATCAATGTGCGCGCAGGTCCAGATGGTGCAGTGGGCAATTGCGTCCCGCCCAGGCCACCCTGTTGTGTGCCGCATGGGCCAGTACGTAGCCAAGCATGTGGCAGAGGAGCAGGCGGGCGACTTTGTTGATGCTGACAGGGATCATGCCATTCTGGAGCGTACAGGGCCCGGCATCTGGAGTGACAGTGTGCATGATTACCTAAAGCAGGTACGTACCTTCCGGCAATGTTGAACACGCACTGCTGGAGTGGCCACAGCATGCCTGTATGTATGCCTACGTCCGTGAAATACCAAGGGCACAAAGTGCGGAGAGACATGTATCTCCCCACAATCCCCAGCAATTGGTCTTCTATACCTTGCAGGGGCCCGCTGTCCGCACAGTGCAAGCCACTTGGGCCACAACTGCGCTGCAAGCAAACTGACTTGCCCAAGGTGTCTAGTGCTCCATGCAACAAGCAAACGGCATGACGCTGGCTGACGCACGCTCCCATGATGTCCTTCTGTGCAGGTTGCCAATGCATCTGCGGAGGACTTGGTTGGCGGCGGCAGGGTGGGCGATGTGCGCGTCTTCCCACAGCCCGTGTTTGGCTGTCCTACGTCTGGGTTTGATGTTGCTGATCCGATGCCCTATGTGTACCACATGTTCATGGGCAGCTGGAAGAAGACCACACCATTTGGGCTGACCGTCTTCATACGTAAGCTCAGCAGCACACTGCACAAGCAGCAACAGCAGCAGCAGCCGAAACAGCCGCAGCAGCAGAAGCATCAGACCAACAGGTCTGCAGCAGGGACTGTTGTGGGTGGTGTTGCAGCAAGCAACAGCAGCAGCCCTGCCAGCTTGCACCACAACAAGAACCCACGCAGGCCCATCCTGGACGAGCAAATCGCCCAGCACCGCCTCCAGCAGCAGCAGCAGCTACTCAAGCAGCACGGCAAGCTGCACTCCTTGCAGCTGCCCGGTTTAGCACAGCCACTAGCGTCTGCCTCGCCAGGCAGTCCTGCAGCAGCAGCAGCAGCAGCAGTCGTGCCGGACCAGCAGCAACAGCAGCAGCAGGCAGGGTCTGCTGCTGCGGGGGCAGCTGCGCGCACACGCACACCCACCACACGCAAGCTGCGGTCTTCGCAGGTGCTGCTGGTCCGGGGTGCTGCCATGGCTGTGCCCAACATGCAGGGGATGTGGCTGGAGCCTGACGTTCCCAGCAAGAACCTGGGTGAGCTGCATACAGTGTTCCTGCTTGTGGCTGCTGCTGTGCTGCTCGCGCTGTGCAAGCGTCGTGGGGGAGGCGCCTGCTCCGGGCTTTGGACAGCAGCACGAGACGGCATGAAGAGGGTGCGCAGCAGCTCGGGTGCATCATCCCGGGGCAACCTGTCGAGACCCCTCAGCAGGACGCACTTGGGCATGGGGTCAGGAGGGAGTGCACTGCTGGTCAACACGAACATGTTGCCGCCAACGCCAGGGGCCGGGGCAGCATCCAGCAGCAGCGGCAGCAGTGACGGCAGCTTGTCGCCGGTGCCAGAAGCCGTGTGTTACTCAAGCAGTCAGAGCGTGGCGCGCGCTTCTGGGCACAAAAGGAGCTGGGGCAGTGGCTCCAACTTCCAGTTGTAACAGACAGCAGTGCTGCTGCTGTTTGCTGGTCATGATGGGGGGTGGGGACTTTGTAAGGCATGTTTCAGAGCAAGTGTCGCAGCTCTGCATGAGTGATCCCTTGTTATCTTCCAACCAACTGGGTTGTCGCCTCCAGAGTGAGTGCAGTCAAAGCCCTCCCTATATGGGGATGTTTTCAGCCACAGCTGCAATAGCTGCAGCAGCCTGCAGATCATGCAGGGCTGTGCTTGGGTGTGTGTCCGTGCGCTGACACAGGGAATGCACAGGGCATGTGTGAGGGTTGTCTGAGGTGTGGTCGAGGCAGTGCGCACGTCAGCAAGCATCACATGGTTTGGTTCACATTGACTCAATGTTTGTCTGCCCTTCTAGGGCTGGGTGCTGATCAATGCATGGCAAAGGCATGGTGTGTTGTTGTGTCTCTGGGGTGGCATACCTTACCCTAACGCACACCGTGTGGGCAGCAGCTGACTTGTATCGACGGCAGCCCCTGCACACATGTCGCATGCCATACCGACATTGTCCCTCACAACACCTTGGCTCACGGGGCTCACAAGGACATCACCACAGCAGCACTGTCTTGCAAGGGGACTGGCTGGGTCTTTAGCACCCCAGAGACACAGCTGTTTGCATCTGCAGTGCACGGAGCAAGCTGTGCACCCTGCAGCAGGGTGTTGGCACAGAGGGTGTGTCAGGGTGTCATACTGTCTTGCTGGAATTGAGTGGATAGCTTTCCCCAGCTAATGCTGTTGCCCCCAGCCATTGCTGGAATGGTGTGCTTGAGATTCGTCAGCTATGCTGTTGCTTGGAAGCTGTAGCTGCTGTGGGCTCCACAATGACGAGCATGGACTGATGGTCACACATATGACCATCTCACCAACTGAGGGGCCAACGACAGGCTCAGTGGGCAGACTGGCTGATCTTGATCCTGTCGCTAGCTGCCAGATGCCAGCGCACATGCCGTTTGTTTTGCACGCGCACCACAGCTGGTTGCCTCTGGGCCACGTTGCCTGGAGCTTGCATGGCGCGCCCTCGGTCCGTTCTGCAGAAGCCGGGACTGCATCAAGTACGGGAAATGAGTGTTTGTGTAGCTGCAGCTGGACCGCTTGCTAGCCTTCAGATGCTGCTACGCTGGCAGGTGTGCCCTCCTTGGCTATGGCTGGTACATTGGACTGTTCTAGTGTCAGTACAGGTGCTCTGGATCCGCCTGGTGAGACCCACAGCATGATGACTCAGCACCCCAGGCTCTAGAGATGCCTGGCATAGACGACGAAACACAATAAGCAGGTTGCTGTCATGGCAGCCCTCGTGGTCGATGGTCGTTGTCCTGCTGCTGTTATGCATTGGCTTGTGTCATTGATTCAATCATCGGTTGTGCAAGGTGCTTCAAGTGTGTTGTCATCATATTTTTTTGCACGGCTGTACCACACTTGCATGGTGCATGCATGACCTTGTGGTCTTCATGTGGGCATTGTTGTGGCAGAGCCTGCCACAGAGAGTCTGCACACTGCACGGCGGGCATCGGATAGGCCCGAGCTGGCAGCGGTTGGCTCTTTGCAGCAAGCACCTGATACTGTGGCTGCTCAAAGAGCTGCCGTGCGCCGCGTCTCCAATCACTCGGCCGCAGCTCGCGGGGATGCCATTTTAGCCGTGTAACTCACAAGTGGTGTCCTGTGGCTTTGTAATCGACAGCATTTGATCAACAGCCAGCAGCAGTGCCTTGGGTGTCACCTGAAGGTGTGTTGATAGCTGATGAGCGTGCCGCAAGCTGATTGTTCCCTGCCTGACAATGTGTGACAACACGCCTGCTTTGCCTCCGTTGCATGGGTTGCTGGTGCCTGTCAAACTGCTGCCTGCTTGGCAAACACGCTTTCGCCCGGTGTACTTCATATGTGCTGCACAGCCACCACAGCTGCAGCTCTTGCCGGTCTCTTATCAGGGCTTCCCAAAGTCAGTGACTTGGCCAAAGTGATCCAGAGTTGCCCCAATCAACCAAGCCCTGTCACCAACAGCCCACCCTTCCCACCCCGCATCATGTGGGACAGATATCTACTGGTACATAACAACCATTGCATCCCAGGCAGCAAATCATGTTATACATCCCACATCCAGCGTCCCTGTCGAGATATTGCCACTACTCCTACTACATACACGGATCACACAGAACAGCCAATGGCCCCCTGTTACTAACACCATATTGCATACCACAGGCCACAGCTGGCATCCTTCTCTATACTAGCCCTCACAGAGAGGGTTGTTCCGCAGAACCTCAAGCAGCACAATTGCTGCAGTCCGCATTTTGACTTGTACAGTGCACAAGCATCAAACGGCGCTTCTTCTTCAAGCAGCACTGGCTGCAGCATGTCTGAACAGAGTCCTAAGGCTGCATGCGCACACATTGAGCCAAGGAACACTGGTGCCAAAGTGGCAGCTGTAACTTCTCCATCATCACATTTGCACAAACCATGCAGCGAACCTCATCACAGCTGCCTGCGGCTTTACGGCAGAGCCGCCCCTTGATCACAGAATGTCACGGAAGCAGGGGAAGGGGTCGAGGCAGAACCGCGATGGCGGCAGTGCATGCTCCTGCAGCACGAGGCGGCCATCATACAGGTCTTGCACCAAGGGCCCGCCAACCTGCCGAAGCACTGACGGGTCCCGCCAGGCGTACATCCCATTGCTGCTGGTCATGATCACAACAGCCTGTGGCAGGCGTGACAGCAGCTGCACCAGCACGTCCAGCAGCGGCCGGCCGTCCTCAGGCGTCATCGCCGCATCGACCTCGTCCAGCACCAGCAGCATCGGCTGCCGGCCATGGCAGCGCCCCAGGAGCGTCAGGTGTGCTGCGAGCAGGTCCACATCCTCGCCATCGCTGCTGCTGTTGGGTGAGGCTGGGTCCGTCCCCGCTGCGCCTGCAGACACGCCGGGCATCAGCATGCCCGGAAGGAAGCTGTACAGGGTTGGGGATGCCCGGGCAAAGCTGCTGCGGGGACGCGACAGCCCTGCAGCTGCGTTGCTGTTGCTCGGGGGCGAGGCTGGGCCAGCAGCCTGCAGGACAGACACCATTGCCTGCATGTCTGCCAGTGTCAGGTCCTGTGGCTCGCCTGCTATATCTGCAATGGTTGCTGTCGCAGCACTGGCAGGTCCTGCCCCTGCCAGGAAACCTGTGGCTACCTCAGAACCTGCCACTCCCTCACCAGCTGCCCCTGCTGCTGCTGCTACATCAGCAGTTTGCACAGGATCACCCCCTGCTGCTGCTGCTGCATCCCCCAAAGGCGCCCACCTTGCTGGCATGCCCAACAGCCTTGTGGGTGTCGGGGCTGCACGCCCTGCTGCTGCCGCTTCTGCATCACCAGCACCAGCGGAGGCATCAGCAGCAGCAGCAGCAGCAGCAGCGGGTTCTGCGGACTGCACCAGCAGTTCCTCGTCCTGTGCTGCTCCTGCATGCCCCCCAAACAAGCCCCTCATGACAGCAGCCTCCACTGCATCTGCCGTGCACAGCCCCGCCAGTGAGACATAGAAGGGCAGTGTCCCGTGGCGCTCACAGCAGTCCAGCACAGCTGCTGCTGCAGCTGCCTGCTTGCTGAAGCCACTGCTGGCTGTCAGGCGCACCAACCGGGCCTGCGCTGATGTGCTGGGCTGCTGCAGCCGGTCTGCAACGGTAGTCACGACCTGGTGGGCAAACATAGATGCCACGGCCAGGAAACGATCGCGGCAACAGAGACGACAGCAGCAGGCACCACAAGGGCAGAGAGGCAGGTCAGCACCGACCACCGCAGGGGGACAAGCGGCAGCCGCAGCCAGGCGACATGCACTGACTGCGTGACAACCTACCCTTCCCTGGCTCCATCTACCACCAGTCTGCACGAGCCCCTCCCACCTCCCACATGCACCGCATGTATGCTGCTGCCTCTCAAGGCCCAAGTGTTGCACCATCGACGTCGCATGCATGCCCAACAACACTAGCCTGGCTGCAACAAACACAGCTACCAGCACACCGCCTTTGTCAACGGCCCCAAGCTACATACTACCACAGACACGTTGTACCACTACCACCCTGCAACCACCTACCTTCTCAGGCACAGGCCTGCTTCCTGCCAGCTTCTGCAGCTGGGCCAGGGTGTCGCCCTGTGCCCTCAGGCCCCTGCCAGCCAGGCTGAAAGGCACCACCTGGCCCACCAGGGCCAGCAGGTCCTCATCCTCCCCTGTCAGCCATTCATGCACCACACGCCACACCTTGCTGTACGCAACCACAGGCCTGCTGCGCCGGCGGCTGCGGCCGCTGCCGCCAGCAGCAGCTGAGGAAGCTACTGCTGGTGGTGATGCTGGTGGTGGCGCTGCTGCTGCTGCCGCCTGCACAGCCCCTCCTGCTGCTGCTGCTGCAGCCTGCGCAGCCACCCCGGCTGCCACTGGGCCCTCCTGCTGACCCCCAGGCTGCTCTGCCACCTGTGCATGGCTGCTCCCAGCCTCGCCCTGCTGCTGCTGCTGCTGCTGCTGCTGCTGCTGCCTGCGCCCTGCCTGGAAGCCCTCAGGGTCACAGGCCTCCTGCCAGGTACGGCGCTGGCCAGTCAGGCGCTGGCCTTGAGAGGTTGAGGGACCAGCAGCAGCAGCAGCAGCTGATGGGGCTACCTCTGCAGCTGAGGCGACAGCAGCGGCAGCAGCAGTGGAGGCAGCTGCTGCTGCGATTGCGTCCTGCACTGCCTCTGCAGTAGCAGCTGCCGCAAGGGCTGGGGCGGCTGCGAGTGCCTCGCTCACAGCTGGCTCTGCAGCTCCCACTGCTGCAGTCCCTGCTGCTG
>QAXK01001806.1:0-24052 GCA_004335735.1 Chlorella sp. KRBP
CATGCTGGCAGTAGGCCAGGCTAGGTGCTTCCGCCCTGCGCTCCAGCAAACTCAGGACAGGAAAGCATTCACCTGCTCGTGGTGCTGGCTGGGTGGTGCCGCTGCAGGTGCAAGGCCAGACGGCCGACCTCCTCGACCTGCAGCGCATCCTGCTGCGCTCCAAGACCAAGCTCAGCGACCAGCAGCAGCAGAACGTGACGCGCTGGGCGGTGCTGGCCGCCGGCGGTCTGCTCAAGCAGGTGCGTGACTACTCTTTGCGCTCTTTGCCTGCTGTGGGTGTCTTGCTCAGCTGCCTTTGGTGGCCCAGCATGCCGCAACTGGTGTTGCTCAACCCTCCTCTGCATTGCCTACCACCTGTGTTGCACACAGTACAAGAAGGAGCATGAGGCGCTGGTGGCTGCCATGAGCCGTGGCGCCAGCACCATGGAGTGTGTGGAGGCCATCGAGGCCGTGCCGATCCCTGCCGAGTGAGCACAACCGCTGCAGCAGGGGCAGCGTGTGCCTACCTAACCCCAACCTGGCCTGCCAGGAGCAACACCACGAGGAGTGCAATGAGTTGAGGCCATGACTGTAGCTGTCGGGTGATATCACTGATGTAACGAGGCAGAACGCGTCCTGTGGTGCATCACTGCGCTTCCTTTTGCTGTTTGGCTTGCTCTGATGGCTTGCTCTGAGTATGCCATCCCTGGTCACCATCAGTCGCCGTCGCTCCTCATTGTTGACTTGCAAATAGCGTCCAGAGCACTTTAGGGCACGGCGGGTCTCGCGCTCACACCGCCCAGCAAACAAAGTTAAAACTAAAAAGCCAGCCACGCTCCCCAAATGCTACGCACCGCTCTCCTCATCGCGCACACCATCATGACCACACGGGCGCACTGCTACGTTGCCGTGCGCGGCGCCGGGACAACAGACCGCACGCACACACACGCGGGGGCAAAAGATGCAACCACGGGTAGGTGGTCAAGCAAGTTGAAATTCCATTCATCTCTCGATATATCTTACCCCAAAGTCGCACACCAACCGCCCAGTTGCTCAGATCCCTCCTCGTTCCTCTTGGCACCCGCCCTTCACTTCAGCCCCCCCTTTGGGTGTTAAGTCGTGCGCACGTAGGAGGCGCACTGTACCGCCACACTGCGCCATCACAGGACGCGCGCGTGGCATGCTTTTGTACTTACTGGGGTGCTCTCGCTCAGCTCAGCTCAGCTCAGCTCAGCGCTTGCTTGCTTGCTCACCAGGCCAACCAAAGGAAACAAAGGGAGCCCAGGCAGACGGGAGGCCACAGCAGCATTAAGGGGGAAAAGCCAGCTATGCACACGACCGCTGCAGCAAGAATGCACCGTGCCAGGTGTGGTGAGCGTGGTCCTTGGCACCAGAGGGCGAGGGGGCGCAAGGTGACCCAATGGTGACGCATCTCAGACCCAAATGACGACTCAGATCCTGTTCAAGTGTAGCGGGGACTCTGCCACACGCTTGCCGCGCTCTTGGGGACGAAGACATTACCAACACACCGCCGCCCAGGGGGCTAGAGAACACGTACGCGCGCAAGCGGCCATTCCACGGCCACGTTGCCACGTTGCTTTTTGCTCAACCCGACGCTTTTGGGGCACGACAATCGGACCGCGAATAACAACCACGTTTAGTGTCAGGGCGCCAAACCACAGAAAGGCGGGCGTTTGGCGGGCGTGCTTGCATGGCTCACACCCTCAAAGAGCAGGGTGGAGGGAGGTCGAGGGGCGTGCAAATGCTTCTACTACAGCAGGGAACCTCCCGTCGTTGCTCGACACGGGCAGACGCGACGGCGCTGAGGCTGTCCCAGCACTTCTCAACAGGACAGAGGACAAATGTCAATTGATTAACCGGGAGCGCCGCCATCGTTGCCCCCTCTTGTCAAACCGCGCCATGCATGCTATGGGCCCAGCGTGTGCACAGCACCGTGCGGGCGTCTATGCCATGCAGAGCCTGCGCCAAACCAACCGAAACCAACCACCACGACAACAGAACAAACGACTGAAGATCAACCGCTGCGGAAGAAGTAGGGGAGGCCGGCGCCAGAAACTGCTGCAACCACGACCACGACAACGATGGGAGCCACGACCAACAAACGGGAAGACGGCAACAGCAACACCTCTTGTTCCAAGGGCAAAGGTGCTCGGGCATGCGGAGCCAAGCGCCCGCACAGCACGGCAGGCACGGCGGCGGGCTGCGGCAGCAGGCCCGTTGTTGCCGCGCGTGTGTAAAGAGCTGTGTGTGTGCGGGCGTTGGGCGCATGACGGGTGCAGCCTTGCCCTTGCGCATGCATTCATCATCTATCGGCAACCCTCGGTAAATCTCCTCGCAGGCAGCATACACAAAGCGCAGTGCTGTGCCAACCACCACTACCAGCAGCAGCAGCAGCAGCAGTAGCGGCGGCGGCAACAGCAACGACAGCTCCTCCCTCTGCAAAGCCAAAGCCAAGTCAGGTAGAATGAGTCCTTGACGCCAAAAGCAGCTCAGAGTGGCGGGGGCACGCTGGCATCGTCCCGGTCACGTCCTGTGAAAGTGAGCAGGTGAGCTACTACCGCACTGCTTGATTCTCCACTCACTTGGTGCACATCGGAATCCGTCACAGCAGTCCGTTTCCCCAATCCGCAAGGAGCGGAGCTGCCATCAAAGCACACGTCATCATCCTTGCTCCCTGCAGTGAACCAAAGTGGAGAGAGCAAACTCCGTGCAGGCCAAACACACACACACACACGACCGGCGCGCCAAGTGCTCCCTCTACTACCGTCCACTGAAGGCCGCTCCCTCCATTACTAGGCAAACCAACAGCAACGTGCGTGCACTGCCACCACTGACTGGCGTGGTGGCATGCGTGCGTGCCCTCTTTCATCATCTGCAGCACATTAAGAGGCTCGCTCATGTGTCTGTGTGTGGAACCCACAGCGATACAAAACCTCACAGTGCCTGCAGACCACCCCAAACACCCACACGCTGCCCTTGCCCTTTTCTTCCGGGCCCCTACTCCCTCCACACAGCCCTCCTCCTCCTCTTCCCAAGCACGCCACACTTCGGTCCATCACCCCACCGCAGCCGCTCCCTCTCTTGCCATACCCAAACGATGATGGTGGCTTCAAGCACTGAGCGCGTGCAGTGAACCCCCCCCCCAGCCGCAGTGCGGTGTAGAACCAAGGGCATCAACATCCGTCATACACCGCAACGCAGCAAAGCCTAATCATCATAACGCAGGGAGCACGGGAGGCACACCACCACCACCACATCACACGCAGCATCGCCAACGGAGCAGAGCGGCTCAACCTTGTCTCACCACCTGGGCAAACCGAACCGACCAAGTCCAACCCAACCAGAGGCCAAGGCAAACAGACACGGCGCCGGAACTACGCCACGCGTCATCTCATTAGTCATTTGCGCCCTTACAAAAGAGGCCCTATCAGGATTGCAAGTGTCAGCTTGCCACAGCGGTGCTGCCAACATCAGACTAGAGTGGGGATCCGACATGGGAAAGCACCTCAACCCTGCTGCCCAAACACCGACCCACCACACCAACTTTAACGGCAACGCCTGCTGCAGCACCCAACGCAAACACACGGGAGCTTGTCTGCGGCAACGGGAACTCTGCAGCGCGCACCCAAATAGACGCACAGGGCAGATAACGATAGCCTGCGGGCAACATCAGTGCGCTGACGCTAATCGTACACTTTGAAGCAGGCAACAGCAAGGTGCCAGCACCAGGCCCTAAGCAGTCACCCATCAGAGCCTGAAGCCTTGGCCACCGCTTTCTCGTCTTCGTTGCCTTTCCTGCCCTCAAGAGCGCTTGGAACAGGGACCCCCATGATACGACTTTCATCCATTCGCCAAAACCTAGGACTGCTCAGGTTGCCAGAACGTAGGACTGTCAGGCACCCCCCATTTTCGCCGGGAATCATCAGGGCGGCGGCGCAAACTCAGGCAAACCCGCTAGTGCCAAACCAGGAGCGCCTGTCAGGTGCTAGATGCCTAGAGAGGCTCCACCCCGCCCTCGGCCGGCGCGTCAACGCACCGCACCAGCCCCGCCGCCTGCATCGCCGCGAGGAACGTGCGCGTGTCCCTCTGTCCACCACCACCGCCAGCATCACCACCACCACCGCCGGAGAAAAGGGAGGACGACGCTGGAGCCGCCGCCGCCCACGCCGCGTTCATCGCTGCCCCATACCCACCACCAACACCACCACCACCAGCACCGCCAGCAGAGGCGGAGCTTACGCTCGCTCCAGCCATGGTCGTGGCGAAGCCGCCGCCGCCGCCGTGCCCACCGGCAGGCGCGTCCAGGTCCTGCGGTCCGTCGGCGTTGCGGTTGACGGTCTGCCGCAGAGCAGCCGTAGCGCTAAACTGTTGGTGCTGGTGCTGCGGAGGCGGCGCGGCGAAGTGCTGCTGCCGGGGCGCGGCGTCCCATGCGGCAAACCCTGGCGTGGGCATGGAGCCCGCAGTCAGGAGCCCAGTGGGAAGCACGAGGGGGGGAGGAGGGGAGGGGGCAGAGGGCAGGCTGGAGCGCTGGGAGGCGGGGAGGCTGGGAGGGAGGGGCGGGGCGCCGTAAGGGCCGTTACGAGGGATGCCGCCGCTGTGCGGTGGTGCCGCGGGCGGGTGGGCGTACATTGTCGCGTTGCTGTCGAGCAGCCGGCCGCTCAGCCTGCGTGCGCACGAGATGGTGGCAATCGCATGCAGCAGCGTTGTGCTTGTGGTACCAGCTGGTGTGGTGTGCTCGGCGATGCATGTGGCAAACAGCAGCGAACGAAACACAAACACCCATGCGGTATGCAAAACAGGATGCAAATCAAACCTCAAATGCGACGCTGCCTGCTATGCCAAGCAGCATGCCCACCTGACAGCAGTATGCAACGTCACGAAACGAAACGTGACCGCCCACAGCCACGGCCAGCCCTATGATTCACTCACCTCCGCAGCACCTCCGAGTCCGGTACACTCGACATCATCATCCCCGAAGTGCTGTTGAGGTTCATCGGACCCGACACATCCCCAACCCCCAGCGTGTGCGCCGGCGTGTGCGAGTGCAGCAAGCTGCCCACGCTCGTGCTCATTGCCCCCGCCCCACCACCACCGCCACCATGACCGGCCGCGGTCCCATGCACGCTGCTGCTCATGAGTCCCCCCATCGCGCCGGCGCTGCTGTTGCTGCCGGCAGCCGCCATCACCGTGTTCATGCACGCGCCTGAGCGGTTCAGCGCCTCAACGCTGCCGGTGACGGCAGAGACGTGCTCGGTGAAGAGGTCGCCCATGGCCACCACCGGACCCGGGTTCATCATGTAAGCTTGCGGGAGAGCTGCCTGCGCGTCCTGCTGCTGCTGCTGCTGGGATGAGCGGTTGCCAGAGAGACGCTGTGGCAAGCCCCCGGCCCCGTTAGGGTTTGACGAGGGCGCCGCCATGGGCGCGTCGGGGTCTTCGTCGTCAGCAGGGTCCCAAGCCCTACGCACCATGCGGCCGAAGCCACTAAGGGCGGCAGCCGCCTCGTCCTCCTCCTCCAGCTGCTGCAGCGGAAGCACAGGCACCTTGGCTGAAACAGCCGGCGAGTCGGAAGCTGCGGTGGCGGTTGCGACGTCGCCCTGTGACAGGTGCGGGCTCCTGCCGCGTGCCGCCGCCGCCTGCTGCGCCTGCTGCGCCAGGTGCGAGAGCGACAGCGACATGCCTTGAGCGTGCGACCCGCTGCCGGCCGCGCTGCCGCCCGCATGACCGCCCCGCCCCGCAAGCCCTGCATGGAGGTTCTGGTGGTACGCAGCACCGCCGTAGTTGTGCAGGGCAGCGAGCTGAGACGTGAACACCTGCTGCCCGCTGTTGTGGTTGCCACCGCCAAGACCACCGCCGTGGGACGGGTGGCCGATGACCGCCCAGCCTTGCAGCGACGCGTCCGTGGCGTGCGACGCTCCCTGCGCGCCGCTCAGGAAGGTGGGCAGGAACTGCGCGGAAGCTGACCTCGACTGCGCTTGCTGCTGCAGCTGCCGCTGCGTCTGCGCATAGGCGGCGGCGCGGCCAACCTCGCCCATGCTGCCGCGCCTGCGGCCACGGGAGCCATTGGGCGATGCCTGGCCGCTGCCGGCAGCGGAGGCATTGGCGCCGGGCGCGTGGTGCGAGAGCAGGTAGGTGCCTGGCGGACGGGCAGCGTGGAGGAGTGGGCCGTGGTGCTGCTGGTGCAGGAGCGCCCAGGACGGGTGGGGCACCATGGCGCCGGGGAACGGCAGGCGAGCGGAGGCGGGATGGAGCGATTGGTCGGAGGCGGAGGGGGGGCCACTGGGCACCACGCGCCCCATGAGGCGCCTGTACCCTAGGGCGGAGCCGGCGCTGGATCGGAGGTTGCCCGAGATCTGCGTGTGAGGGAAGGAGCACATCCAGGCACGCGCCAGTTGGTCAACGCCAGTCTACATATGCAGTGGACAAGACCACCAAGACCAGCGTATCATGTGGTATGGAAAAGGATGGTGCAGGCGAAGCAGCGATACGGCGCTCACCAGCTGCAACTCCGGACCATTGCTCGTCGCAGGCCCCGTCACAGGCGCCGGTGCCTGCTGCACCGCAGGCTGCAGCACCGAAGACGGCGGCACCAGTGCAGACACCAGCAGGCCGATGTCCCGCCCAGCCAGGCACAGCAGCCTCGCAAGCGCGCTGTGGTAGCTGATGCCGGCACCGGCACCGGCTCCAACCGCCTGCTGCAGCTGCGGTCCATCCTTCCCCGCATCCCCAGCCGTAGCGCTGTCTTCTGCCGCAGCCGTGGCAGAGGCAGACAGGGGCGAAGGTGCAAAGCCGCCGCTGCTGGGCTGGCTCAGCGAACCTGCGCCGGGGTCGCGGTGGTGCATGCCGGAGGCAGATGGCGACAGCACGAGCTTGCTGCGGGGCAGTGCTTGTGTTGCCGACGTGGCGGCTCCAGCAGCAGCGGCGGCGCCGCGTGACGGCTCCCCAGAGAGCGGCGAAGGGTGCCGCTGCGCTGACAGCGTCGCGGGTAACAACGCCGGGCGGGCGGCGGGTGGTGGCTGCGCATCGCCGTGCTGCACGTGCTGCTGGTGGTGGTGCAGCACGCGCTCTGGCATGCCTCCCAGGTCCTGCAGCACCAGCTGCAGGAGCACCTGGTCCACCCAGCCGCTCACGCTGCTCTGCTGCAGCGCTGCAGCCGGCCCCTCGCTGCTTGCCTTGCTCTGCTGCGCGTCGAGCGGCTCCGAAGGACCACCGGCGCTGAGCATCGCCGCGCCGATGGTGCTGCTGCTGGTGGGAAGCACGCGGCTCATACGCTCCGGTGGTGACGGCTGCTGCCAGCCTGCTGGGCGGGCCGATGCCACCACCGTGCCAACAAACGCCGCAACAGAGTGCGAGGTGACGCTGGCCAGCCGTGACGGCGCCGCAGCGACGCCACCGTTGCCGTCATCGCCAGCCAGATTGCCGCAGCTGCTCGGCGCGCAGCTGCCGCCGAACGTGGTGCTCATGCCTGGGGACGGCGGCGGCGTCACGCTGGCTTGCATGCCGCTTGCAGCGCCGGCAGGATGAGCTACCAGGACGGAAGGAGAGGGCGAGGCGGCGAAGGTGGTGCGCTGCTGCTGCCGCCGCAGCTGCACCGTGAGCTTGTGGGTGAGCTGGGAAACGTCTCGGAGCAACGCCGACACCGCCTCCTCACTTGCCGGTGCCGCTGGCACCACCACCTGCTGCTTGTATTGCTGCTTGTGCACCTCCGCAGGCTGTGCAGGCTCCTGGGAGGAGTCTGCGTGGTGGGCGGCCGCGCTCTCCAACTCTGGTGCTGGTGAGGGCGCCGTGGTTGACGGTGCTGCAGCGCCGGCGGATGGCCACGCCGTGACGCCACCGCCACCAGAGAGCGATGGGTGTGCTGCGGCGGGTGCCGCAGTGGGAGCCTTGTAGGTGCCGGAGAAGGGCGCGAGGGCGGCTGCCAGACGGTCCGGAAGCAAGGCGATGTCGGACTGCAGCGCAGCCAGCAGGCTGCTGTCCAGCAGCAGCGCGGACGACGCGCCGAGCAGCGAGGCGGACGCCGCGGCGATGGCGGGAGGTGGAGAGCGGGGAGGGGAGGGCTCGAGCCTGCCGGCCGTGTTGGCGGAGGGTGGGGAGGTGCCGGCGCCGCCCGGGGGAGGTGTGTTGGGGCGCTGGGGCGTGGCGGCAGCGAGGCGATCCGTGAGGGCCGCCAGCTCGGTCAGTACGGAGCGGACCAGCTCACGGCCCCTGCACACACAGAGTACAGAGGAGTTCCATTGCGTTGTTGTTGAACCGATCCAGGGAACCTGCCACACCATGCAAAACGCCCCTGGCTTCCGCACAGGGCAGCAAGGCGGCAACTCGCTGTTCTCACCACCCCACTGTTAAGAGTCCAATAGGCGCTCCAGAGATGTACCCGTGTATACAATACCACCGACGGTACACCCACCAGCAGCTCACCTGAGGGCATGGCTGAGCTGCGAGTGGAACAGCTCCGCCACCACCGTCTCCGACGCGCCATCACCCGAGCTCTGCGTGAAGCCGCCGACCGTACCAGCCCCCAACGCCTGCTGCTGCATCTGATGGACCTGGCTGGCGTGCTGCAGCGCATACTGACGCAACGAGCCCGCCGCCGCCGTCGGCGTCGTCCCGACCACAGCGCCGTTCGTGCTGCGCCGCTGCCGCGGCAGCTGCGACGGCGGCGACGGCTGCCGCGAGCGCATGCCAGCGTGCTGGTGCTGCGGCGGCTGCCGAGAGGTGACGGAGGTGTTGCGGGGGAGCACACGGTGCTGCAGCTGCTGCTCCTCGGCGGCGACCGGCGCGGCCCAGGTGACGGCGCGCTGCATGCGGTGCTGCTGCTCGCGCTCGCGCAGGAGGAGCTGCTGGTGCACGGAGGCGCTGGCGGGCGTGCCGCCGGCGACCTCGGCCTCTGCACCGTAGCCGGGCTGCTCAGGGGACAGGCGCACCTGCAGCAAGGCAAGGCAAGACGAAAAGCACACACGCACTTTGAGCTGTGTGTCAGCTGTGCGCGGGCAAATGTGGTGCGGAGGTCAGCGTGCAGTGCGGCGCATACGCTGGCGCCTCTCGAGATAGCAAATGCTCGCCCAGAGATGCTAGCAGATGCTAAGAGAGCAAGAGGGAGTGAGGAGCCGCAGTGAGCAACTCACCCCGGCCGCTGGAGCTGTGGCAGGGTCCACACGCCGCTCCCTGTCTTGGCGTTCGGCCAGGGCAAGCAGGCTGTCGGCAAACTCGTTGAGCTGCGTCGTGTCGTGCACGCCAGAAGCCAGCGTGGCGCCGTGGGCAGCGCCAGGCGCTGCACCAGAGCCGGCGAGGGTCTCCATGTAGGAGGTGAGGCCAGTGCTCATCTGCACACCAGACACAAACGCGGGCCGATCACGTAGCATGAGCTCATGCTTGCCTTGGTATGCTGCCTTTACAACGCCGCAAGCAAGACAGGCAACTGACGAGGCTGCAGCATGTACAGGGTGCCGCAAAAGGCCAAAGCAAGCTGCAGCTACACAAGGCGCTATGTAAAAGGCCAAGGCAAGGGTGCCCACTGCTCACCTGCCGACTGAGCGCCTGCGGCCCCACGCCGCCCGCACCCACACTCAAACCGCTGGGCTGCTGCGCAAAAATCGCGTTGTTGGACCCGCTCGGCATCACCCGCCCCTGCAGCCGCTGCAGCACGTGGTGGTGATCGCTGCCACTGTCCAGCATCCCAACGCTCGCGCCCGCCGCCATCAACGTGGCCAGGCCCGCTGGATTCGACAGCTGGGACATTGCCGGCGATGCCATGAAGGGTGAGGCGGGAGGTGTGGACGCGCCAGGTGCGCCGGGACGGCTGCGGGCGCTGCTGCTGCCCGTGTTGCCGCCGTGCACTGGCCCTCCCGTCACCAGCATTGAGAACGATCCGCTGGGAAGCACCCGCCCAGTGAGCCGCTGCAGCCGGTGGCTGTCGTCGATGGCGCTGAGCAGGTGGTGCAGCATGGGCGGCGGTGTGGTGGACCGCTTGCTGCCGAGTGCTGCTCCCGCAGCACAGGGCTCCTGGGAAAGCGACGAGGATGGCGCAACGGCCTGCCGCTGATGCTGCTCCACCGCAGGTGCACGCAGGTGCTGGTCGAACGAGCCCAGCATGTGCGCGCCGCCTCCAGGCGTGCTCGCGCCTGCCATCGCCGCGGCGCCACCAGCTCCCCACGCTGATGAGCCGCTGGGAATCACCCGACCCTGCAGCCGCGTGAACCTCCGGCTAGGGCTCACTGCCCCGGATTCGTAGGTGAGGTCCGAGTCAAGCAGCATGTCTCCGGGTCCAGGCTCGCCGACCATGCCGTTGGCGAGGTGCGTGACGGTGCCGCCGCCGGACTGGAGCATCATCATGCCGTTGGCTGCGGCGCCGTCGATGATGGCGACGCCGGGGTGGCCGGCGGTGAGGGAGACGTGCTGCCGGGTGCGCTCGTTGCTGTTGAGAAGCGGCGCTGCTGCGGAGGCGGATGGGCCGTTCGGCACGGTGGGGATGAGGGCGTCGGTGGGGATGAGGGCGTCGGGCACCATGCCCAGCTCGCGGAGCAAGAGGAGATAATCGGCGAGCACGGCCTGGTCCAGAGGCAGCTCGTCTTGCTGTGGCGGTGGTGAGGGAGGCGGCGTGATGGTGGGATGCATGGGGTGAGGGCTTGCGGAGGGTGCGGCTGCGGCGGCGGCTGCGAGGCGGCCCATGCTGCGCGAGTGTGCGCCGCTGAGCAGCGCGCCGGAGTGGTGGTGCTGCTGCGAGGTCGAGAAGTTGACGGCGCTGGTGGCCGCGAACGACAGCCCCGCCGCGCCGGCGCTGCGCGCGCGCTCCAAGGGGCCGCGAGAGCTGGCAGCGGCCGAGGCGGAGAACTGCGAGGGCTCGACGTCGCAGGACTGGAACGTCGCGCTCATCCTCTCGTCGTCGTCGTCGCTGCACGACTCGAACAGCGTGTAGTCGTCGTCCGCCATCGCGGGAGCAGCTCCAGCCACGGCGGAGGCTCCGTCACGCGCCCGGACGAGCTGGTTCGGAGGCGAGAGGGGCGACAGGGGCGGGAACGAGCTGTTGGACGTGACACTCGCCAGGCGGCTGATGGACGTGGGGGCGGTGCTGGTGCTGGGCTGCGCACGTTGCAGCCCCAGGGATGTTGGCGCCACCGAGACGACGCGGACAGGTGCCGTCTCGCTGCCGGCGGCCACAGCGTCGAGCGACACGGTGCTGCTGCCAGCGGTGGCCAGGTGTGACGCGAGCGTGGCGCTGCTGCCTTGCATCGCCGTGTGCAGCCGTGCCTCGTCCGCCAGCGCCAGCAGAGTGCCGGCGGGGGCCGAGGTCACAGACGGCAGCGGGCCTCGCTTCGCCTGATCGCTGTTCGCGGCAGCGGCTGCTGGCGCCGACGGGCCAGCGATGACTCCGCCAGTGCTGCTCGTGGGCACCACCCCGCTGGAGCGGTGAGGGTCGCCGAGGCCGCTGCCGGCTGAGCGAGGGCACGGTTGGCGATAGGCAGCCACAGCGCCGTCGCTGACGCGCGAGGTGCGGCCGGACAAGTCTGGAGGGGTCGTGATGCCCGCACGAGGGCCGACGATGATGGCGGGCGCTCCGCTCTGCTGCGAGGTTGGGAAGGGCGGCGGCACGAAGCCCTCGAGTGGGGTCCTGGCGACGCTGTGGCTGCGGTTGCGGTGGTGCTGCGAGGAGCCAACCATGGCAGGCGTCACGCCTGCAGGTGCGCAGCAGCAAAGGGCACATCGATGATCAGAGCATTTGCAGGGGGTGCAGGCAGGCTTCACTTCCACCCTCCCAACTGCGCTTGGCAAAGGAAGCCCACCCACGCTGCACCATCCACACCACGCTGCACCGTCCACACCTTGCACCGTCCACACCCGCAACTCACCCTGTGGCCTGCTGCGCCGCGAGCTGATGAGCGCAGACACCAGCGGGCTGTACAGCAGCAGGTGCTGGCTGCTCGCCGCCCCAGGAGCCTGCCGCTGCTGCTGCGGAGCCTGCTGCGCAGCCGCGACGCCTCCAGCACCCGCAGAGCTGCCAGGAAGCTGCTGCTGGTAGGACCCGTCGCCACCCGAATGCCGGCTCTGGTACAGCGGCATCTCCCCAAGGTGCCGTGAGTCCGACAGGTCACCGCCTGCGGCGCCGGACTGCTGCCAATGCAGCGCCGGCGCCGTCTGCGGCTGCTGCGGCACGCCACCGCCGCCCGCAGCTGTCAGCATGCGGTTGGCAAAGCTGGCGCTGACGGCGATGTTGCGCGCACCGCTGGCGTAGGCTTGCTGCTGCTGCTGGGAAAACAGCAGGCCGCTGTTGCCGTCGCCGCCCATCGGCCCACTGACAGGGAAGGCGTTGTACGGGTGCGACAGCGCCATGAAGGTGCCGCTGGGGGGACGCGTGCCCGCCACCCGGCCGGACAGACGCCGCAGCATGCCAGACTCCATGCCTGGGGTGCTGCTTGGCCCCGCTGGGGTGTGCGACAGGTGCGCCCAGTTGCCGCTGATGGGAGCCCACCCGCCACGGCCGCCTGCGCCGTCGTCAATCGCCTGGAACACGTTGGACGTGACGCTGAAGTGCTCCGGGGCGTACTGGTTGTTGTTGCCGCCGCCAAAGCCGCCCGCCGTGAACATGGCGCCGATCGGGCCGGCAGAGTGCTGCGGCGCACCGCCGCCCTCCCCGTCCTCCTCCGTCCCCTGCGTCCGCGGATGCACAAAGTGCCCCGGGACAAACACCCACGCCGGGCCCACGCCCGCTCCGCCCTGGCCGCCCTCCATGCCAAGCCCTAGCAGCTCGCTGTCGGTGGTTGCCAGCAGGCCGCCGCCGTAGCCGATGCGGCCGCTGAGCCGGCGGAAGCCACGCGTCGACGTGGCGCGGCTCGCCGTGGCACCACCACCAGGGGCAACCAGGAAGGAGCCGCTGGCATAGTCGAGCAGGTTGGCAGCAGCGCCGTTGCCGGTGCCAGTGGGTGCGAGGTTGCTGGCGGCGGTGAGGGGGCCGTTGCCGCCTTGGCTGGCGTTGGCGAGGCCCAGGCGCTGGAGCACGTGGGAGGTGACCGAGTTGTAGGTGGCCAGCATGGCGTGCTGCATGATGTTGTTGCGCGAGACGGACGGCGCCTGCGGGACAGCACACGCACGGTGGACAATTGAACACAGCAACGTTAGCATGTTGTAGTTGCCATGCAGAATGCGGTTGCTTCTAGCAAGAGATGCGCCCGCCATAAGGCAAAGTGCGCCCGGCAGAAGGCAAGCTGCACCGCACCTGGTCGGTTGGCTCCGCCCAGGCCCTCCGCAGGTGGTCCAGAAACAGCTCGCCGCCCGCCAACGTCGTGGTCGCCGACACTGGCACCGCCCCACCCACCATGGGCACCAAAGGCGCCCTGCTGCTCACGTAGCGCCCGCCCTGCTGCTGCTCCAGAGGCTCAGCAAAGAAGCTGTCGGCGCTGTCCAACCGCCCGCTCAGCCGCCGCAGCGCTTGCGAGTAGCGCGAGCCGCTCGCCATCAGCCCACCCGCAAACATGGCCGCTGCGGCAGCGGTGGGCGCGGGCGCGCCGCCGTACCCGCCGATGCTGTCCAGGTTCTCAAAGCCCTCGCCAGCCATGCCGCCGCCGTTGTTGTTGTTGCGGGTCATGGCCCAGGCGCCGCTGTCCTCCACGTCGTCACCCAGCCGATGCAGCACGTTGGACGTGACGCTGTAGTGCTCGTGCCAGGCCGCCGGGCCGGTCAGGCCGTGCGGCAGGAGCATCGCCGCTGCCACTGCCGCCGCTACCGTTGACGATGCTCCACCGGTAGGGTCCGATGTGACACCCGTCACGGCGCCACCGCCGGCCGCTGGCTTGATTCCGCCCACCAGTGTCGGTGGTGGCGTGGAGGCCAGCTTCTCGCCAGCTGCCTCCTCGTCGTCCAGCGCCACCTCGATCTCACCCTCGTCCTCCCGCAGAGGAGACGGCTGGCGGACGTGCTGCACGTCGCGGGCCTGCGCATGGCGGCCCGAGCTGCTGCCGCCGCCACTCACAATGGCCGCCATAGCGCTGCTGTTGCTGGCGCTGGTGCTGCCGAGGGCCAGGCTAGAGGCGGTGCTGTGCCCGCGCTCGCCCTGCAGGTTCTCTTGGATGATGGGCAGGGTGGTGCTGCCCATCAGGTGCTGCTGCTGCTGCGCCGCCGCCACCGCTGCCGCCGCCGCAGCGGCGAACGGCAGAGGCTGGATGTGCGGGTGCACCTGCTGCAGGCGCTGCGGGTGCTGGGCGGGCGAAGGGGAGCGTGAGGCTGACGCCACGATGATGGCAGCGGCCATGGGCATGAGATCACCAGAGGCGTCGTCGGCAGCGTCGCCAGGCCAGGAAACGCGCACCTGCTGCCGTGGCTGCATGCTGGCTGCGGCAGTAGAGGCGGTGGGAGAGCCGGGGGGGCTCCCTGCGGACTGCCGCTGCTGCTGCGCTGGCGGTGACGTCTGCAGGCGTGTTGCCGCCGGCTCACCCGTGACGACGCCTGGCATGGCGACCAGCGCCTCCTCCTTGTCGACCCGGCTGTGGTGCGCGGCGTGCTGCTCGTGCTGCTGCTGCAGGATGGCGTGCGTGGCCGTCATGGCGTGGTGCTCGTCCATGGGCATGTGCATCAGCCGCATGCGGTTGGTGTTGCGCCACGACGCCCTGTCCGTGGAGGTGCCGTCGCTGCCCATCAGCTGCCCCAGCGGCACAGCGACACCGCCCAGCCCGGCAGACAGCGCAGCACCCGCCGTCGCGCTGCTGCCGCTGCCGCCCGCCGTCTGATGCGCCGCCTGCAGAGCAGAAGCAGCCGTCGCCGCGCTGCTTGCTGCAGAGGACAGGTTGCCGCCGCTGCCGTCCGCCACCGCCACTGCCGCGTGCTGCGCCGGTGAAAGCTCCGGCACTGACGCCAGCTGCTGCTGCTGCTCCGCCGCTGCGCCCTGTGAGGGCACGCCCATGCGGCGGTTGTAGTTGGACTCCTCCCACAGCCCCGCCAGCACCGACGGCCACTCTGGCAGCCCCGTCATGCTCAGTGAGCCGGGATTGCCACTGGCCGAGGGAGGCCCAATCACCATTGCGCCGGCGCCCTCCCCAGCCTGCTGCGCCTGCTGCTGCGCGTGCTGTCCGTGCATGGTGTAGATGGACGCGCCCGGCGAGGCGGCACCAGAGGAGAGCGTGGTGGGCACGCCGGTGGGGCCGACGAGGGAGCCGATGGCAGCGCCGCTGTCGTGGTGCTGCGCGTTGACCCACTCGTCCATGCTGAGCTGGATGGCGCCGGAGCGGGGCTCGCTGGTGGTGGTGGGGCCGGCGTGGTGGTGGTGGTGGCCCGCCGCGTAGTATTGGGGTGGGGAGGCGGGGACGGCGATGGAGGAGGAGGAGGCGACGGTGATGCTGCCACGGGCCAAGTAGCTGCTGCTGGCCGCGCTGCCGGCCTGCGAAACACATAGGGATGAAGGTCACTTACGTTCTGGCTGTGGCACATGCAGTGCGAAAACGCGCCAGGCCTGCAAGAAGATTGTGGTGACAAAGCAAGCAAGCACCCGCCCAGACACATATACGCCGCACACCCACCTGGTGGTAGTGCTGTGCCACCATGGGCACCACCACGTCCGCCCCGCCCGCGCCCCTCACGCTCCTGCTGGCCGTGCTGCTCGCCGCGCCGCTCGGGCCCCGCGGCGCAACCACGCCGACGCCGCTGCTCGACAGGGACGAATCCGTCCCGGCACGCATCAGCAGCTGCCCGCCCCAGCTGCTCTGAGACGAGGGCTCATGGCCCTGGATCAAAAGGTCGCCACGTGAGGAAGACCCGGCGAGAGGCGACGGCGACGCTGGCAGAGCCCCAGCTAGCCCGCTCGACGCGCTGCGGGCCACCGAGCCGCTGCCCGCCGTGCGCTGCACCTGCGCCGCCGCCGCGCTGGTGGCGCTGGCGTTGGAGCCGCGCGGCACGCCGCTGCTCTGCTGGTGCAGGTAGGTGCTGCTGCTGCTGCTCCGGTCGGGCGCCAGGACGCCGCTGCTGCCTTGGTACTGCAGCGAGGCGCTCGCCAGCGGCTGCTGCCCCGCCATGATTGCCGACGTGGCTGCTGCGGCGGCTGCCGAGAGCGACTCTGACGTCAGGCTGTGGCCGCTTTCGACCGCGTCCCTCATCGCCGCCACGCCCGCATCATCGAGCGGTAGCAGCGTTGCCACGGCGCCAGCCGGTGGCGTGTTGCCGTCCGAGCCCATCGGCGAGGCTGGGTCAGCTGATGGAGCGCCCGCAGGGCCGCCGGCACCCGCCTGCTGCTTCTGCCACTGCAGCACGCGCACGCGCCGGTGCTGCTGCTGCTCCTCCTGCTCCGCCTGCTGCTGCTGCGGCGGCGTGGCGTCGTTGTTGCTCATGACGGAGCCCTCATCGGCCTCCATGGCCGTTGACAGCCACTGGTTGGAGATGGCGGCGTGCTGCAGCCCAGCAACAGAAGACGCGTTGCCAACGCTGTCCACGCTGCTACGGTTGGCAGCAGTGACGTTGGAAGGCCTGGGGTCGAGGTCCAGGCTGCTGCTCATGCCGGAAGGGCCGCGGGCAGCGCCAGGAGCGGCGGCGATGCCGCGGGCGTGGGCGCGGAGCTGCTGCACCGTGGGGACGGGCGCGCGCTGAGGGTGGTTCTCGGGGGTGGAGGCAAGCAGCGTGCGGCCTTCGCCTGCAGGTAAAGCAATACCAGCAGTCACGCACATGGCAAATGTGAGCTACCTCAGCGTGGTCGGTATTCCTGCTGCAAGTGTGCACCTTGCACGCGAGCAGCGTGCAACAGCGAGGACATGGCGGCACGGTTTGCACACTGCAACACACCTGGCAGGATGCTGGAGGAGGAAGACCCAGCAGCAGCCCTATGCGCCTCGTCCGCGCTGCCGCGCCTGCGCTGCTGCTCCTCCTGCGTCACCTCCTTGCTCCCCCTGACGCTCCCTCCGGCTGCCGCCTTGGGGGAGGGCAGGTCCTCGCTGCGGCGCAGCTGGAACCGGCCCGAGAAGAACCCGCTGCCGGCCCGCTGCGGCGCGCTTCCGCTGACCGCGTCCCCTCCTGCTGCCCCGCTCATGGAGTTGGTGCTGCTTGCTGCTGCCGCGGCTGCTGCTCCAGACGAGCTGTGGCTGCCGCCCTCCTTCTTGTGCTCCCCGCTGACGCGCCGCATGAAGCTGGACTTGAGCGCCCGCAGCTTCTCGGCGACTCCCTTGGGGGCGGATTCGGCGTCGGCGGCGACCGCTGCTGCTGCTGCGGCGGCGGCGAACTGGGCGGCGGAACCGCGGGCGTCGTCGTCGTCGTTGCCGTGGGGCGCCCCGTCGCCGCTGCGTGAGTGGTGCGGCATGTTGCGGCGCATGGCGCTGCTGCCCGGGCTGGCCTTGATGGCGGTGGCGGGCGCCTGCGCGTGCCAGGGCTCAGCGGCCGCCTTGACCGTTGCGACGGCGCCGCTGGCGGTGTTGGTTGCCTGTTGCTGCCGCTGGTGCGTGGACCGCAGTCCCTCTGCGACTGGGCCGGCGGCGGTTGTTGTTGCGGTGGC
The DNA here is from genome assembly GCA_004335735.1 of Chlorella sp. KRBP. NCBI lineage: Eukaryota > Viridiplantae > Chlorophyta > Trebouxiophyceae > Chlorellales > Chlorellaceae > Chlorella > Chlorella sp. KRBP. The sequence continues at coordinate 17,456 of QAXK01001806.1, forward strand.
CATGCCGCCTGAGGAGGATGAGGAGGCGCTGGACGAGGTGCGGCGCTGCAGCATCAGCGGGCCCTCCAGCGTCTGCACGTCTACATCCTCCTCCGCCGTGCGGTTGCCGTTGCTGCAGCCAGCGCCGCCCGCCCTGCTGCTATCGTCGTCCGTGGCCATGCTGCTCTGTTGATGTGCTGGCGGCGCTACTTGCTGTTGCGGCTCGCCCCTTGGCTCTCCTGCGCGAGGCGAGGTGCAAGCGTCCCAAGATACGCGCCGAGCACCCAACGCGCGCGGAGCCTCGGAAACGCGGGTGCTAGCCACTCTGCACTACTTGGTGCTGCGCCTGCTGCTGCGCCTGCCCGCGTGCCTCCTCGCTGGGGTGGTCCCTTTGTATCTCGGTGGCGGGATTCGTGCAGCAGGCTGGCCAGATTGTTCGCGCCCTCAGGGTGAGGCGCACGAACCGGACTGCGTGGCACCACGAGAGGCGCCCTGCGGCCCCTGCCCCGCCCGCGGCTGCGCACCCGACGCTGTTGGGGCCCTCCCTGCTTCCGGCACCGAGAGAGACGAAACTCGTCCTGCACCCAACACGCTGCGCCCCACGTCGCCGGTCCGCGAGCTGGCTGGGCTAATGCTGCTGCAGAGTCTGCGTGCTGCGAGGGCCAAGGGAGCCCCTGCGCGCCTCCTGCGTCCTGGCTGCTCTCATCCCGTCCTCCTGCCGAACGGCGCAAAGGCCCCCCACGCGCACCGCCCTGAACATCCCAATAGCCCGTCTAGAGCAACAACTCACGTGTATGCTCGCTCGCAGGCGCTCCTGAGCGCGGGGGCGCATTGGGAGGCGCCACACTGCTGCGCGGCGAGAACTCCGCGGTCCGCCAAAGCCTGTTGTTCCTGCGTGTGCGTATCGTTGAGGCTGTGCTCTCAGCGTCGGTGCGCCGACTCGGGGGGGGCTCCTCGTCCTCGCGGCCACCTTTCCACCGCGTCGCTCACCTTGGGCCGCGATCGATACCGCGGTCAAGCGCTTGCGAAGTAAGAGGCGATAAGTATTCCTGTCCTCCTGACGCGTTGGTGTTCTCTTTCTCCTTCGCTTCTCCTCCTCGAGGCAAGTCGACCTTTATTAAGAAAAAAGCTGCTCCTCTTGTTGCTTCTGCGGCGTGCAATCGCTGAGTTCACTGTCCTTAACACATGCGCGTTGACATTCGTGCGAGTGGAGGTGGGGCGGACTGATACGGCGCGGGGGCGGGTGTGCCGTCCACGCGTGCGCCACCGTTTGCGTGGGCGCCCCTTGTTGCAGGCGTGTGATACCCAGAGATGCCAGAAGCTCACAGACACAAGAGAGACTGTGCACGAGACGCGCCGGGATGCGGGTGCGTACGAAGGGCGGTGCGGTACGCGCGAATGACATCGACATTCATGCAAATCCAACCAAAAGAAGAACCACAAACCTGTGTGCAATAAATATGAAGAGCAGCTTGAACTTGAACAGAACCAGAACAGAACAGCGAGGACGATGCACGCTTGCGCCTGGAAACCCGAAACCCGACGCCAACAGTTTCAATAGAAGGGACGTTCTGCACGGGGTGCTGGGGAGAGAAAGAGGCGTTGCACCCCACGTGCGTTGTACAGTTAGGCACTAAGTAGCCAGTCTGGGCGAGAAGAAAAAGGAACCGTCAGCAGTCACCATCAGATCTGCAACGCTTTTCAACACTCCTCCTCCTCCTTTTCCTGCAAGTCATCATCATGCATTCCATGAGCCTTGTGGAGTCGTGGTGACGTGGTGGAGGCGTTGATGTGTACGCTCACATGCGTGCGGCAAGGGCAGAAGAAAGTGTTGGATATGCATAATGTGGCAACAACAAGCCAGCGCCACGTAGCTTTGCGCGACCCGTAACGTTCACCTTTGTCGTTGCAGATTGAAATCGAGACCCTACACCTGCGCCGCCTGGCGTGCGAGTGCCCCTGGCGCGCAAAGCACGCGACATACATACCCCTAGCCTGACACAAACACCAACAGCAACTACACTCGTGAACTCTGCGGGAGCAGCATGTTTAGCCATGGCGCCACAGTGTGCTTTTGACGCTTGTATTACCCTTGCGCGCCCTCCCAGCGACTCCAAAGCAAGAGACGACACGCTGTGCCAGTTCAGTTCGTTGCTGTGCCCGATGCAGGCTTTCTGTGCAGCACCCTGCTCTGCTCCTGATGCACACACCAACGTAGACGCAAACTCAGACGCCATGCAGCCGCCCTGGCTGAAGGCCAGTACTTGCATTAACACGCAGCACGTTGCCCCTCAGACCCTCGTTGCCCTCGCTTTATGCCTGAGCAGCAGTTCCTGCTGGCCATTCGCCCTTGCTCCCGGCTAGTAGCACCCTGCCTGCACTTGAGAGGAAGGCTTATCTCGTGTGGAAGGAGCACATCTCACTGTGGGTTCACTGTCCCTCTGGCGGCGACAGCAGCTGTTCTGCATCGTCCAGGTAGTCCTGACCTGCAGCGTTGACCTCTCCGTCCTCCCCCTGTGGCCCTGGAGCTTCTGCTGGCGCCGCGGCGTCGCCGGCTGGGCCAGCGATGGCCTCTTCCAGCGCGCTCTGGTCCTCGAGCCACGCAGCGGCCTCGACCATCGCACGCGTCGCGGCCGCCGGCCGCGGGGAGGCCTGCTTGGCGTCCTCCGCCCCGAACGGCGTCCCGTGGAACTCTGTGGCAGCGGGCGGCCTGGGCGACAGCTGCTGGGCGCCTCCTCCTCCAGCATTCGCAGGCTCCTGACGCGCCCCGTCGTCGTTGTGCAGCACGAGCAACTCTGGTGCGGTGGCGCTGCCGGGCCTTGGCAGCGACTCGCGCAGATACACTGGCTGAGCTCTCGCGCTGGTGCCGCCGCTGTCGTGGCTGCTGCTCGTGGCGCCGCTGGTCCTGTTGCGGAGCATGGGGGAGGGCACGCGGTCGCTGGGGATGGTGGCGAGCGGCGGAGGGGACGGGGCGACGAAGGGATGGCTGGCGCCGTCGGGGTGGGCTGGGATCGTGACGCCGGGCGGGGCAAGCCTGGAGAGGTCCGCGTCCCGCTCGATCCCCGAGCTGCTGATGCGCAGCCGCGACCTGCTCTGGGCCAGCGCCATTCCCTCGAGGTTCGAGCTCCCATGCCGGAATAGAGAGGAGGCGGCGGGAGGAGGCGCCGCGCTGCTGGCGCTCTGTCCGCTGGCCGCGGGAGCGTTGGATGCGGTGATGCCGCTGGCCGCGCGGAGCAGGTCGTTGTGGCCGGTGGCCGGCTCGAGGTTGCTCGAGACCTTGCGCTGCATGTCAGTGTCCATGCCGCTGCCCCGCAGCGCGCTGCGCAACGCGGGCGGCGGGGTCGGCGACATGGGCGGCGTGCCGGCCGGAGGCTGCGGCGTGAGCGACGCCGGCGTGGGCGACGCCGCCAGCGCCGGCCAGCCCGAGCCCGTCGCAGAGCGCGCGGACTGCTCGTCCAGCTGGACGGTGGTGAAGCGAAGGCCCTTGCGATTGTTGGGCTGCGCGTTGCCTGCCGCGTCCTCGTCGTGCGCGTGCCTGGGCGCCGTGAGGTCGACGGGACGAAGGTACTGCCGGTCGAGCCCCGCGCCGGTGAGCGTCGCGGGGCTCTGGGCGAGGATCATGGCGAACGTGGGCGCCTCGCGGTTGTCCATGCACCGAATCGCCGCCTGCACAGACACGCGTGCACGTACGGAAGAGAGGTGCCAAGTGAGTGGGGTTGTTGATCAACCTGCCTTGACACAGCTGGCGGTCAAGCTCACCTTTTCGACCAGGGCCATGAGTGGCTTCAGGTAGGCCACCACGTCATGTGCCTCCACTCGCACCGCCTCATCCAACGCCGTATGCTGCCACCTGCATCAAGCCGGGAAGGCGAATGGTCACCATCATGTGACAGAGCCAATGTCAGCTGCACCCCAGAGCCATGTGTCGCCGAGTGCCTGCTGCATGCAGTGCAAAAGGACCAGAGTGCCAGGAGGCCTGGATTTCCGCACCTGTCGCGGAAGTCAATGGTGGCACCTCCAGACTCCACCATGAGCCGCACCGCCAGCAGGCAGCCCTCGGCAGCCGCAATGTGCAGCTGCGCACATCCGAAAGGCAATGGTGACAACGGTGAGCAGGCTGTGAGCAAGCAGCACACCATGACCTGCCCACGCGTTAGAGCCTGATGTCAAGCATTCGCACGGGCACACAACCCGTTTGCTGGGCGCGTGGCTGCTAGACAATGGCCTGCCCGCGTGCGTTCGCTGCAATGCCTGGTTGGTGCTATTGCTGTATGGTCATGACGTGCCATGCAGGCCTCTCGCGTACAACCTTGACCTAGACGCTCACCGGGCAGCGGCTGTCGTAGTCGCTGCAGTCAGGGTCGGCGCCGGCGCGCAGGAAGCGCTGCAGCTTGATAAACTCCCTGTTGTAGACGGCACTGCACATCTCTGCCGCCAGCATCACGCCGTCCACACCCAGGCTGCGGGCCATGGTACAGGCAGCAATGCACGTGGGCGGGTGAGTGGCAGAGGGAGTAAGTGCTGTGGATTTTGGACGCACCACGCTCGTCCACACTGGCCTGGTCTGGGCTTGTGCCTAATCTTGCCTCGCTGACCTGTGCTGCCTTGGTTGCTGAGGCCTGAAGACCTGTTTGCAAGCCACACACACGCGGGCTGCTGGCTTGTCTGTTGTGTTGCTGCCAAAAGCAAGGAAGGAGGCAGGAGCGAGGGCCCACAACTGACCTGGCCCCCGAGTCCTGCAGCAACCTGATGCACGGGTCCTTCTCCGCTCGCACAGCCTCAAACCTGCGAGAGCAAACATAACATGAGGCGGCAGCCAGAGCGTGAGCCACAGCGTTGAGCTGATGTCAACCTGTTCTCTACTGTGCTTTGTACGTGCTGCAGCCTGTTCCCTCGCCACGCCGGCTGGCCATCCCGTTGAGCTACCACCAGACACACGCATGCTCTGGCCTGGCCTGGTGCCTCATCTGTCCTCACTGCGGATCTGTGCTGCCGTGGTTGATGCGGCCTGCCGCCCCGTTTGCAAGCTAAACACGCCCCCAAAAGCACTGTCCCGGCAAGCACCGTGCCCTCATCCCCACCGCGGGAGGCCTCCCAAACAGGCGGCCACTCAAGCCCAACTCACATGGCCGTGTTGCCAAAGTTGTCCCTGAGCATGGGATCGGCGCCCTTGCGCAGCAGGTAGTCCACCGTGCGCGTGTGCCCGTAGTGGCAGGCCAGCATGAGCGCCGTGCGGTTGTCGTAGTCGGGGGAGTCCACAGACAGCTCCTTCTCCACCTGCACGCGGCGTGGCGTGTTTAGGGCTTGGGCTAGGGTTGATGATTGCAGACTGAGCATGTGGCGATGGAGGGATGGAGAGGTTGGTTTTCAGGGATTCACTAGTGTGAAGGAAAGGTCGACCAAGACGGGTGTGTGTGCTGCCTGACAGGACCACAAGTGCCACCAGAGCGCGTACAAAACACGCACCATGTCCTTGATGCCCTCGAGCCGCCCTGACGCCGCGCTGTTGAGGAACTTGTACACACGCAGCTCGTCCACCTGCAAGGCAGAGGGGCCAGCAAGCACGCATGTTGTCAACCGTGTGGGCATGCAGCTGCTAACTTAGTGTGTGGGCATTCAGCTGTTAACCTTACGTGCGTGTGGGCACTCAGCTGCGGTTTCCTGTGCCTACCGCTGCCTTGGACCGTCTGCCATGTCTGTGCACGGGCATGGTGCCGTACCTTTTTCTTGAAGTTCTTGACCAGGCCCTTGACCACGTCGAGCGTCTCCATCTGCTGTAGCTGGGAGCGCGTGAGGAAGGCCTTGACCGAGTGCCACAGCGTGGGGTCCATCTCGCTCAGGCTGGCGTCGCCCAGCGTGAACCTGCAAGGCACACACGAGTGTGTACGTGTGTAGCTTGCAAACGGGGCTTCAGGCCGCATCAACCAAGGCAGCAAGGGTCAGCAGCGAGGGGAATGAGGAGTGTGTGGATGCGTGGAAATGACGGGCTGCGGCTGCTTGGCGCAGAGTGTGTGCCTGGTGCTGCGCAAGTGCCTGACATGTGCGCAGCGCACTGCGCAGCCCTCCAAACTGACTGCACTCAGTGGTGCCTCAGCCCTGCGCTGCATCGATGCCTGTGAACTCACTGTGAGAGGATCTCCATCTGGTCTTCACTCAGCTGCGCCGTGGCCATGGCATTAGCCAGCTCGAACTTCATGTCGCTCTCGGCCTGCAACAGGTTCAGCGCGTTGATCACTGGTGTATGTGTGTGGGTTTGTAGCTTGCAAATGAGGTTTCAGGCCACAGGCGTGTGTGGGCAAGTTGGGGCGTGGACGCAGGCATCAGCTGCATCTTGGAGCACGCCACGGTGCGGCCGCAGTCGCCGGCAGCACAAAAAGGCTGGGGCGTGCTGGCACAGAGGTTCTGTACGTGGCACTGGCTGGTTCCTTGCAAGCCCCTCTCCCGCCATCCCAGGCCAGAGCATGCAGGCCCCCACAGACACTCAGACGCCCTTGTGCTGACACGGGCCTGGGCCTGGGCGCCAGGTCTGGTGCCTAATCTTCCTTCACTCATGACCCGTGCTGCCTTGTGTGATGCGGCCTGAAGCCCCGTTTGCAAGCTGCACACACACACACACTC
>QAXK01001807.1:0-43056 GCA_004335735.1 Chlorella sp. KRBP
TGCTGCTTAGAACACTGGCAGCTCCACGGTGACGCGCCCCGCAATCAGGTCCATGTCACGCCGCCCTGCCGCTGTGAGCTGGCGCCCGCCCTTGATGCCAGCGCTCTTCTCCAGGATGCCAATCTCCTCCAGCGACTTCATGATGTGGCGCACCAGGCCGCCTGCGCCCAGCAACACGCAGCACGCGCCCGCACTGGTCAGTGAGCAACCGCTGAACCCAGCGTCGCGTGGCCCCACCGCTGAAGAACCCATGCGTGCTGTTCACACAGTAGAGAGGCCCCACGCACCAGCGGACTTGCTGAACGTCTCTGGCGCCGTGCCGCGGTGCGCGCGGCCGCCAAACAGGGTCTGGAAGCGCCCCACGCCGATGCCGGGGCGGTTGTACAGCCGGCGGCAGACAGCAGCTGCGAGTGCACGCATGCATTGACACGCATGCTTGTGCTGGCCTAGAGGTCTCCCTAGCACCTGGGTGCCCCCCACCAGGCCCGAATCCGAGCTGCTGCAGTCCGCCATGAGAGCGCTGCCTTGCTGCTCGCCGTGTGGCTGCTGGTGGTGGTGGACTCGCAGCCGCTATGTGGCACGCTCCGGCTCCGACCACTCGCGATCTTCCTCGGTCTGCTCCGCTGCTCCAGCTCGGCTCCTTGCACCCACGACGCGCAGCTGCTGCAGAGCGTGCTGCTGCTGCTCGTGTCGCCTGTTCCTGTCCTCCGAGCTGCTGCTGCTGGCCTTGGGCCTCACCCGCGCGGACGAAGTACCAGTCCTCGTCGTAGGGCGCGAGCTCCTTGTGCTTGCCGGTCTTGACAATGTCCACCCAGGTGGGCAGGTGGAGCTGCGCGCACAGGCATCGCGGCGTCGAGGGGCTGGTCCCGCAGTACTTCGCCCCCTGCGCAGGGAGCGGCCTCGCGAAGCGCCTGACGCGCCAAGCGGCTGCCCTCACCTTGTCGTTGGACTTGAGGTGCGCGGCGTAGGCCACGATGAAGTCCTGCGCGGGCACGTCCTTGACGTTCGTGGGCTTGAACTCGGTCGACTCCGCCATCTTGCAGCGTCCAGCAGCGAACGCCAAGGGGGCAACGAAGTTCGCGCGAAGGACCGAGGCACGCGCCAGAGCGTGGAGTCGAGCCTGGGTCCTCAAATCGGGCTTGCGAACGTTACCGGCGGGGAGAGCGAAAGGAGAGCAGGAGAGGAGCAGCAGAGCAGAGCGCATGCAGCATGCAAGCTGGGCGCAGCGCGGCGGCGCTCTGGCTGCTGCTTCTGCTGCTGGTGGTGGTGGGGCCAGGGTCGCACCAGGTGGACGCCGTGCCCGCGCGGCTCTTCCAGCTGGACTTTTGCCTGGAAGAGAGCTGGGAGAAGGCATGCGACATGCAGTCCCGGCTCTTCTTTGGCCGGCGGGACCTCTACTGCGCCTGCATCCGCTGCGAGACGCGCTGATCAGCTACTGCGTGCGGCACAAGGCGGCGCTCAAGGACATAGCAGACAATGGCAGGGAGGATGCCAAGAAGTACAAGTACGTGGCTGCAGCCTACGACCACGATTCGGGCCTCGGCAACCGCCTCCCCGGTGTCGTCTCAGGCTTCTTCCTGGCGCTCATGACGGGTGCGAGTCGGGGGCAGCTGCAGGTGTGCGGGCCACCACTCCTGCACCACAAGGCGCCAGCTCCGTGGAGATGACCCTGTGCGCTTGCCCTGCGCCCCGCAGACCGCATCTTCATCCTGGACTACAAGGACTATGACATGTGTGTACGAGCATCACACCAGCGCCTCCCTCTGCACCACCTCGTGCTCAACCTTCTGCTCAGGGCTGCTCAACAGCGTGTGCGTGGACAAATGCTGCACCTGCAGGTACTACGACCCGCCCCTTGACTTTCAGCGCCATTCGTTCCTAGACGATGTGGAGGCAGAGTCCGACGGCTTCAAGGTCTTCCGCAACTTTTTGGTGCGTAGCATCCGTCCTGCCGACTGCATTTGCCAGCATGAGCACGTGCCCCACACCCACAGCGCCTGTCCTGCCCTGCAGGAGGATGAGTACCGCAGTGTCAAGCGTGCCAGTGCCCTCATCACCGAGGACCTGCAGGCCACGTACGCAGACTACGCAGTGTGGCTCACCAAGGGGTGCGTGTGGGCTGGATGGGTGAACTGGGACTGGAAACCTACAGCTGCGAGTGCTCAACCGTGCTCAACCGTGCAATCCAAACCTGTGGAATTGCGTGTATGCGTACCTGCTTCACCGCCCGCAGCAACGCTGACTACCCTGCTGCTACCCTCCAAACCAACCCCCACTTTCGGCACAAGATGCGCCTGCTGTTCCCCAGCTACGAGGTGAGGTGGATGGGATCACACGCCACGTTGATCAGCAGGCCCAAACAACCACCTGTGCCGCAAGCTGATTCTTGCTGGGCCACCCAACTGTGTGTGTGCAGGTGTACTGGCCAGCCGCGTTGCTGCTGTTCTGACTGAGCAAGCCTCTGGAGGCGCAGGTGGAGGAGTTCCAGCACCTGCACCACTGGAAGGCCTACTACGGCATTGGGATACAGGTGAGGGCACAGTATGTGGACGCTGGGATCCCAACAAGCTTGCCACACATGCACAACCACCTTTCTGCGGCTGTGTGCGTTGCAGCTGCGCACCAGGAAGGCCCCGGTGTCCAACGAGACGTGGCACAGGTTTGCCGACCTGGCGCACTCCATCATCGCAGACAGCGCCATTCTCGGCAAGCCAGCCCAGGTGCGAGAACTACGGTGCAAGCGCAGACCTGCGGCGTACCATAGGCCACACCTCACAGGGCGTGTGCAACTTGGTGTCACTGCTGTTCTTGATGTCTTGTTCTTGATGTTACCCGAGTGCCCACCACCACCGCACCGTGCGCACTCCAGGTGTTCATCACGTCGGACTCCCTGGCCGCGTACAAGGAGGTGCGGGACCGCCTCGAGTCCTTCAGGGCTGCGGACGCCTCGTCAGACTTTGTCATCACCTCCACGGACACCATTGACCTGCTCAAGGACGAGTGAGTGCTGCTTGGTCATGTCCGTTGTGCCTGCCTGTCCGTCAGATTGACCTGACTCAAGCACACGCTGCATGCTACCTGCGTGCCGTGGCTGCCAGGAGGCTGGAGACTGAGGGGCACAACCCCGGCACTGAGGAGAGCGCTGTGCGCGACATGCACCTGCTCAAGTGCGCGCACGCCGTCATCATCACCAGCTCATCCTCCTTCGGCTGGAGTGCCGCTGGGATGTCGGGCCTGAGGCCGTACTTCATCACAGAGCACAGTAAGCGCGCTGCCAGGACTTGCCTGTTCTTGGAGCATTGGCAAGGCCGGCTGCAGTTTGGGAGTGCAGCTGACGTTGCGGCGTACACGTGGCTGCGCGGCTGTGCTTTGCTTGCAGATGATGGGCACCCCACAGCAGCGTCGGCGCACCCAGCCTTCTGGACATCAACCACCAGCGATCCATGCAACAGTTTGGGGTTCTGGTGAGTCCCTAGGCTGTGTTAGCAAAATTGACGGAGACTGCTGATCCTGAACGAGGTCGCTGCTGCTGATGCCCACCTTGTGCGCCCCCTGCAGGAAGGATGACCACCTGCCAGAGGAGGCCAGGAGCCTGTGGCGGCTGCACCCGCTGCACAACCAGTGGAGGCAGTGCCACCTGCCGCACGACCCCTGGAGCACGCGTCTGTGACCAGCGCCCCCACGTTGTGATGTAGCTGCGTATGCTTCAGCACCGTGCACCCACTAACGATTGTGATCAATCGAATTCGTTACCATTGCTGTTCATCATCATTGTTGTCTGCTTTGCTCCTCATCCTTACTTCTTTCCCCGGCGGTGGCCAACGCCTTTCGCTGTGTGTTGTGCACTGATGCACTGTCAGCACACTCTGTACTCACGCACCAAGTATCGCTTGTGCCGCTTCTGCACCGGTTTTATTGGCACCTGCTGAACCGGCCTGTATTCCTGCAGCCGTGCCACATATTGGCACCTGCTTCCACTGTCGCAAAAATCCTCCCTTTGCATGGTCTTGCTCACTGGCAGGGACAAAGTGCCAAAGGCCACCACGATGACAATCAAACTCATGATAATGTTGCTGCAAAATGTTACGCCTTGGCGCCGGTGGCGGCCGCCACCTCCTCGGCCAGGTTGCTGGCCTTCTTCTCAATGCCCTCGCCCAGCTGGAACTTGACGAAGCGGCGCACGCTGATCTTCTCGCCAATGGCCGCCACCGCCTCCTTGACCGCCTGCTCCACCGTCTTGCTAGGGTCCATCAGGAAGGGCTGGGGCAGCAGCGCCATCTCCTGCGCCAGCTTGGCCACGCGCCCCTCAGCAATCTTGGCGCGGATGGCGTCGGGCTTGTTCTTGAGGTCCTCACGCCCCATCTCAATCTCCTTCTCGCGCACGTACACCTCGGGGGGGATGTCCTCGGCAGTCACATACCCCACCTGCACGCAGCAGCGGGCAAAGCAGAGTGTGGAGCAGAGCGCGCTGCACGCACACGGCGCACCCCACCAAGCCCAGCAGCAGTTCCCTTGCAAGGCGACAGGAGCGCCGTCACGCCCGCTCACCGTGGGCGAGGCGGCAATCTGCATGGCGATGGCCTGCGCCAGCGAGTTGAACTTCTCGCTGGCAGCCACAAAGTCCGTCTCGCAGTTGACCTCGAGCAGCACACCAAGGCGCGAGCCAGGGTGGATGTACGTCACGATGGCGCCCTCAGCTGCCAGCCTGCAAGTGTGCCACGGCACGAGTGATGGTCATAGTGACGGTGAGAATGCAGACGCAACGGTCGCTGCAAAGCCTGGCGGTTGGGCTGCACAGGCTGCACAGGCAGCCTGCGCACCTGCCAGCCTTCTTGTCCGCCGAGGCCAGGCCCTTCTTGCGCAGCCACTCGACGCTCGCCTCCATGTCCCCGCTGTTCTCGGCCAGAGCCCTCTTGCAGTCCATCATGCCGGCGCCTGTCTTGTCACGCAGCTCCTTGACCACGCTGGCAGCCACCTGCACGCGCGCGCGCACACACACACACAGCCAGCACAACACGATGAGTCGGCCCTCGTGTGGAGCAGCAGGGCTGGTCCCTTGCGCACAAGCGGCACCACCTCCCTCACCTGCACCGCAGGCTTGGCCGGTTGCTGCTCCGCTGGCTTGGGAGCCTCCGCGGGCTTGGGGGCGGGAGGGGCGGCGGGGGCTGCCACCTTGGCCTGGGTCTGCTGCGCCACCTCGGCGGCAAAGTCGTTGCTGCGCTTCTCCAGCCCGTCACCCAGGTTGTAGCGCACAAAGCGGCGCACCTGCACCAGCGCCCACACACGCACCGGCAAAAGAGCATGTGCGCGTGCATCACGTGGTCGTGTTGTTCAGCACGCTGCAAGCCAGCAGGTCGCAGCAGGGTGCAAACGGCCGTGCTGCTGCTGAGCGCCCCGTGCGTGCGCACCTGGATGTTCTCCCCCACGGCGGCAATGGTCTCCTTGATGATCTCCGTGACCGTCTTGTTGGGGTCACGCAGGGACGCCTGGTTGACAAGCGCCATGTTGTCGCGCGACTTTTGCAGGCGGCCCTCCACAATCTTGGCCCTGCAGCGCACGCGAAGCGATTGACGCGCGCGTCGCGGACCAGCGGTGCGGCGCGGTACACCCTGCCTGCACCACGCCACACCCTGTCTCCACCACGCCACACACTGCTTGTGTGCCAGGAGCGACAGGAGCATGAGGTGCGCACCTGACTGCCTCTGGCTTGCTCTTGATGTCCTCCTTGCCCATCTCCACCTCGCGCTCCTTGGCCAGCACCTCTGGGGGCACCTCGTCAGCGCTCACCACCAGCACGTCGGGGCAGCTCGCCACAATCATGCCCAGCTCACCAACCTGTGCAGACGCAAGGAGATTAACACCCATGCGCCTCTGCTACACACCTGTAGGTGACTAGCCATGCACCCAGTGGTAGCGTGGCGGCGCTCGCAGCAGCTTTTTGGTGCGGCAGCTGATTCATTGCCCAACCAGTGGCAGTGGGGACCCAGTGCGCAGGGCTGCACTAGTATGCCACGCACCAGGCTCTGGAACTTCTCGCTGGCAGCCACAAAGTCCGTCTCGCAGTTGACCTCGAGCAGCACACCCAGGCGTGAGCCAGGGTGGATGTACGAGGAAATGGCGCCCTCGGCGGCCACACGCCCAGCCTTCTTGTCCGCACCGGCCAGGCCCTTCTTGCGCAGCCACTGCACGCATATAAATACGTGTGCGAGTGGGGCAAGCAAGTGGGCACAGGCAGGGTGGGTCAGGCGGGGCGCACAGGTGGGTGGGGCCAGCACCAACGACAACCACGTGACCATGACTACAAGAGGCTGGCCTGTGCGGAGGTGAGAGGTGCGGGGACCAAACGGTGCGTACGTGCCAGTGATGTAGTCGGTTGCATGGCCAACCGCGCGCACACACAGGAACACACGAGCGCGACAGGCAGTCAAAAAGGAACAGGCGCAGCAGCAGCATCTGTATCGCGCCCGCAACCTGAGGCTTACAGGGGCACACCCAAGAGCTCCACAGACCCACGGCAACGTCAAAGCGAGCTGGTGGGCACCTCAATGGACTTGTCCACGTCCCCGCTGTTCTCGGCCAGCGCCTTCTTGCAGTCCATCATGCCGGCGCCCGTCTTGTCACGCAGAGACTTGACAGCCGTCGCCGAAATGTCTGCGCGTCGAGTAAGACACATAGGGCACAGCACCATGAGCAGGTGCCGGCGCATGCCCGTGAGTGGGCTGGACGACAAGTGGCCGCATGCGCACGGTACAGTTGCTACGTTTTCAAGTCCCATGGCCTGGGCTGCCGGTGCATGCTGCTCATGCTCACTGCGTGGCTGTCCACCAATGCAAGCGGCCTCTCTCCCTCGAGAGCACCGGCCCCAGACTCACTCTGCACGGCGGCGGCCAGCACCACTGGGCGGCGTGCGGCGCGTGCGGGCAGCTCCGCCTCGTCCTCGTCCGCCGCCAGGATGTCCTTGACGAACTCGGCCACGCGCTCGTTGTGGCCCTTGCGCACGGCGCGCCGCACGCCCCAGGTGCCCGCCTTGGCGCCCTCCTTCTGCACCACCTCGGGCACACCCGCCTCGTTCACCTGCAAGGCACGCGACAGCCAGGCAGCGGGAGCGGGGCCACGACACACGTCATGGAAGGAAGCATGACCGCAGGGGCGTGTCCACGGCACAGAGTGCAACCAAAGTGGCTGCCCCACCCGCCCACCTCACGCTAAGCCAAGCTCCTATGTGCATCCCACACCCTGTGCGCGTCTCACCTGGATCTTGAGGCCCAGGCGCTTGAGCGCGGCCTTGGGCACCACAAAGGTCTCTGACCAGTAGTCGTCCAGCTGCACCTCGTCGCCGTCAAAGTCAACCTCCGTCAGGCCCAGGCCGCGGCCGTTGAGCGCAACAGTGTTGACGCGGCTCTGCGGCCAGACAGCATACACACGCAACATGCAACAGCCGAGTGTTGACGCCCACGTTCAGCATGCCATCGGGCTGCCTGCCACCATGTGCAGTGCCTGCCCACACTGCCCACACTGCGTGGCGCGCACACGCACCAGCGGGCGGGAAGGGAAGGACAGCAGGTCCCTGTTGGTCAGTGGCCGGCTCAGGCGGCCGCTCATGGCGCCAAACTCTGAGCGCAGGCCCCCCTCCACCGTGCCCTCCAACGCCGCCTCACTGGCCGCCGCCGCGTCGGCGTCATCCAGGTCAGCGCCCGCCTCCAGCAGCAGGTCAAGAGGGTCCACCGCAAGGGGCTCAATCTCGACCTACACACACCATGCAAGCGCCAGTCCCATCGCCCCTTGGAGCATGCCCGTGCTGGGCGACCCGCCTGCCCCATTTCATGGTGTGCCGCAACCTGCACCCGCCACGCCCCACGCTCCTCGCTGCCCATGGCGCCCCCTCCCGTGTGCCCACCCTCCTCACCGAGGACAGCAGCTCGTCCGCCTGGTCCCCGTCCAGGCCCTCCAGCTGGGCCGCAGCCTCCTGCAGCTCCCAGTCGGCAAACTGCGTCAGGCTCATCTGGTTCTTGTCGTTGTACTCGAGCACAAAGGCAGTCACCTCCTGGCCTGCGCGCACACAAGACATACACGCAATGGTATGGGGACAAGGCAATGCCAACCTGGTCACTTTGTGACCAGGCGACTAGGGCACCTGGTGACTAGGTGCCTGTGCGGCTGGCGCTGTGCTGCACCAGTCACTGCTGCCCTGCAAGACCCCAGGCTGTGCTCACCGACAGGGTAGAACTTGGGCATGTTGTCAATGTCCCACTCCACGAAGGCCGGCACCTTGCCCTGCTCAGCGTCCGCGCCCAGGGCCTGCGCCCGCTGCTGGGCGCTCAGCATGGCGCTGGGCACCTTTGCCTCGTCGCGCTCCAGCAGCGCGCTGTGCGTGCGGCCCTTGTAGCTGAACTCGACAAAGGCACCATACTCCTCCACGCGCGTCACCTGCGGGCACGCGGCAAGGGCAGTGCCCACCAGGCGTCTTTGCAGTGCCCTGGCCACTCCCCTGCCCAATCCGGCTGGCTGACTGCTGCGCCATTACACCCATGTGTGCCTGCCTGCCGGCGCACCTTGCCTGAGACGACCTCGCCCACGGGGACCGGCATGCGCTCCATGATGACCTCCCGGTCGATCTGCTCGGGCTGCAGCGCCTCGAAGGCGGCCACCGACTCGAACGTCATCTCCTCGTCGTCCTCGGCCATGAGGAAGGTCACCTCGGGCTCCTCGGGCGCGCTGATGAACTCCATGCCCTCGGGCGCCTCGATCAGCAGCTCGCCGTCGTCGTCGTCCTCCTCGTCGTCCTCCACCACCTCCTCCTCCACGTCCTCGGCCTCAGCCTCGTCCGCCTCGGCATCAGCGCCAGCAGCACCTGCGCGTGCTCGCAGGCCATCGGGTCATTGGGTTGGCGCCCCAGGCCCCGCCGCTCGCGACCTGCGACCTCCCCCAGCGGCGGCTGCGGCTGCTCACCCGCGTTGAGTCCCTTCATGGACAGGGCGATGCGGCCGGCCGCAGCGTCCACGCTCATGACGCGGACCTTGATAATCTGGTTGGGCTGCACCACGCTCGCCGCGTTCTTGATGAACTTGTCCTGCGCGCACCACGACACCATCCCCACCCGATGCTCGCACCGCCGCGATGGCACTGCCATTGCTGCGTGCAAGCTGCAAGGAGCTCCTCCTCACCGAGAGCTGCGAGATGTGCACGAGGCCTTGCCTGGCGAAGCCAAAGTCGACGAACGCGCCGAACTGCTCCACCTTGACCTGCAGCGTGCACGCAGCATCGACCATCGGCACACGCCCTGTGTGAGTGCGCTTGCCCGCTGCTGCGTGGCGATGGCCTTCCCTCGACTGGCCATCCCGCTGCATCCGGCGAGCCGAGGCTGCTCACCACGCGCCCCTCATACTCCGCGCCGACCGAGACCTGGTCCAGAGGCAGCTTGGCCTGCTGCGCCTTGGCCTGCGCGGGCGCGGCGCCCTCTGCTGCGGCCTGCGCCTTGACCACAGGGCTCCTGAACGCCTGGGGGCGCTTGTGCGCGGGCACCCTGCAGCGGCAGCGACCAAAACAGAACGTGGCGGTCCCGCTGGCAGTCCAAGACGCTGCGGCAGGGCGCTGTGGGGACGGCATCGTCCCCATCACCACAGCAGCCACACGTCGATTCGGCCTCGCACCTGGCGCGCAGCAGCGGGCTGCGCACTGGCGCGCCAGCGACGACGGCCGTCTTGCCCTGCACACCATGCACGCACGACACGACGCGTTGGCGCGCGGATCCTCGCTGCGGGCTCCGCTCCGCCTGCTGCCGAGCGCCTCACCGTGGCGGCCCTCGAGCCGTTCATCTCGACGCCCTTGAGCATGCTGGCGGATACTCCTGCTGACTGCTCGCCGCTCCCTGCACGGCCTGCTGCGCGCTGACGCTCTTTCTTGCAGTACACCGAAATTTGCAAGCCCTCTTCGGGAGGGTCATCCGAACATCGCGCACAGCAAGCGTCGATCCGCGCAGAGCTTGCGAATTGCCCATTCATTGCCCCAGATTGCTGTGGCCGCGAGCGTGGCGCACCGCGGTGCCGTGCTGCCGTGCGCGAGATGATGCAGCAAGCAGGAACGCGGCACGAGGAGCAGCAGCTCTAGGGGGGCCCAATGCCAGCTCACATGTACGTGCTAGCCATGCTCCTGGTGCTGCAGCTGGCGCAGCGTGCAGCTTGCCAGCAGGGACCGGGTGGGGAGGCACTGGAGCAGCGGGCGGCGCGCTTCGCCTCTGTGGGCCAGCTGCTCAGGAAGCAGCACTACGAGCAGCAGCAGCAGCAGCAGCAGCAGCAGACGAGGACCATGCTGGCAGTGCTTCCAGCCAACAGCACGCTCGCAAACGACACCATCACGCTCACCTGGCCCAGCACGGCGTTCGCAGCGTGGTGCGGTGGCGTGCCAGCGTGCAGCAGCCTGCCAAGCGTCAACTACACGCTCAGCACCTACGAGTTCAACACCACCGTGTGGACCTGGCAGTCGCTTGCCCTCGCCGTGGCCGCCACGCCCGCGCTGGCCAATGATGTGTGAGTGGCGGCGCTTGGCCAGATGTTTGCCTCTGTTGACTCTGCCCACGTCCTTGGCCAAGGTCAGGCGGCGGCAGCGCACCCAGCCGCAATGCTCACATGTGATGACCCGCAGGTCGGTCAGCATGGTGCGCGGCGTGGCTGACGTGGCTGAGCTTGGTCTCCTCCCTTCAACGGGCGTCAAGAGCGACACATCAATCTGCAGCTCGACCCAGGCTTGCGAGGCACAGCTGGCGTTCAAGCTCAAGTGGGGCGTCGTGCCTTCCGACAGCCTCTTGTGCATCCGGCTGTCACCCGACGCCACTGCGGCGGGGGGCTACGTCATCGCGGGGTACCCAGCAGGCACAGCAGGGGTACGCCAGGTTGGCGCCGCAGCCAGTGGTGTTGCGACGTGCGCCACTGACCAGCTTGGCATCCACACGGTGGTCCAGTACACGCGCATCGTGTTCTCACCGCCACCTTCGCCCCCGGCACCACCGCCGCCGCCGCCCTTGGCAAAGGAGACGGGCAAGCCTGAGCTTCCGGGTGAGCGTGCGCTCTGCTGCACAGCGGCCTCATGTTGAAAGGTGGAGGCGCGGGGCGCGTCAGGGTGGTGCACGAGCAGGCTGAATGAGAAGGATCATAAGAAGGCGCGCTCACGACAGGTGATGAGTCATACATCGTGCAGGGGCTCGCCCACTGACGAGTCTGAGTGGTGACCACGCGCCTTGCTGCAGAGGGTGGAGTCTCAGTAGTGTTCAGCATGACGTTCAAGCTGGACTTCACCCAGCTTGCTGCCTCCACCGCGGCCGTTGCGGACTTCACGTCCGAAACAAAGCGCTACATTTCACAGGTGGGATGCGGTGCACGCCTGCGCTGTGCACAAGCAATGCTGCCGCGATGCCACGACGTCCCTGCCGCCAAACGCTCACCCTGGCCTGTCAATTGTGCAGGGGCTGGCGGCAGCGCAGCCTGCTCTCTTTGCCAATGCGTCCAACACTCTGCCGTACTACGACAGGCTGGTGCTGGCGTCCATCAGCCCAGGGAGCGTGGTGGCCGTGTACCGCGTGGCCCTACCCGACGGTGTCACGCAGGAACAGGTGAGCGGTGGCTGATCTTCACCGCCTGCTGAGCTGGCCTGGAGAGCAACGACCCGTGGGGCACAACATGTTGTTGTGCTGATGTCGCCGAGCGCAGATCGAGGTGGTTGAGCAGCTGTTGAACAGCAACGCAGCGTCCCTCGTAGCCGGCTCCCAATACCAGGCCCTCTTCATCTCTGGCAAGGTGATTTTTGCGGGCAAGGGGCTTAGGCTTGCCGGATCCCTATGCCCTATGCCCTATGCCGGATCCATCACACCCACCGCTCCGCATGACTGCAGGTGCTGTCGGTTGACGGCCAGCCCAAGTCATCCATGCCCCTGTGGATGATCCTGGTCATTGTGGCATGCTCGGCTCTGGCAGCACTTGCCCTGGGCCTGGGCGTTGCTGCCTACGTGCGCAGCAGGCTCAAGTCCAGCGTGCTCCCCACCAGCGCGGACCAAGCAGCTGCCGCTGCAGCCGCTGCCGCCGACAAGAAGAAGAAGAAGAAGCACAAGAATAAGGGTGCACACGACGCCCAGCCTCCACCACCAGCCCCCAAGGCATGGCCAGCAACACCGCAGGTGCCGCCCAACACAGCTGCACCACCCATGGCCCCAACAGAGCCGGCCCCGCCATCCAATGCCGACAAGGCGCAGCCACCTCTCGGCGCCTTCCCTCAGGTGCACTGGCCTGGCGGCGATGACATGCAGAACGGCGGGTGGTTTATCATGGTGCCCGTGCCGGGCCCAGGCGCTATGCCAGGTCCTCCACCTGGTCCTCCACCTGGCCAGCCTGTCCCACCCAACGGTGATGTGCCCAGGCCCCAAAACGGTGTACCCACACGACCACCGGCTCAGCCATTTGCTGGTGTGCCACGGTGACTCGCTGACTAGCTTGAAGTCATGCGTTGCAAGCTTGACAATCAGATGAATGCAATCGAATCAAATGCCCTTGGCAAGGAAGTCCTTGGCCTCTCCAACGGACTTGAGAACTGCCTTGACCTTCGGAGGCGGGAGGGGCGCCAACCTGCAGGCGGTGGTACAGCACGGAAGCAGCAGAGGCGCGAACTCAGTTGAGAGGCCACTGACAAGGGGGTTGGCCAGACATGAGCAGTTGCCCAACCCAAGCCGTGGCCACGCACCCGCTGCTGGCCAAGTGACCGACCACGCTGTCAGCAGCGATGTACATGCGGCGTGCGCTCTGCGACCGTGCGCTGCCGCCCCGCGCATACTTGGAGACCCAGGACAAAGCATCCTGCTTGAGCGTCTTGATGAGCGGCACGCGCTCTTTAGCATACACGTCCTACAGCACGGCGGCGTCCGTGTGCACCATCAGCGTGGTGGCATCATGCTCACACTGACGGGGTGCCAAGCGCGACAGCCGATGCACAACTGATGTGTGACGCTCCCGAAGATTGCCAGTTCATGACTCACCAGGGTGCAGTATGCCTCAATCTCATCGCTCAGTCGGAGCGTCGCGTTGAGGTACTCGGTATCCAGGTTTGCCACCGGCTGCATGCGTGATGCCACCACAACGCCATGCTCAGGTGGCTGTGCTAGATGCTGTGGAACCAACACTGCTTCACAATTGGTGTACACTGACCACGTTGGGCGCCAGCTCAAACTTCCGGCTCGACACGGCTCCGTAGTCCTCCGCCTTGGTGGCGTCCTTGCTGCGGGATGCAGCAGCCACAGCGCAACGCGTAAGCCTGGGCACTGCACGCCTCCCCAGGTGCCAGCGTGCTAGCAGGACACTCACGCGAGGACGTTGCGTCTGCACCGAGCGTCCTCGTCTTCCGTCTCGGTATCCACGCACAGCGAGCCTGCAGTTGCATGCATGGCACGGCTACAGGTGGTGATGCAGGTGCAGCACAGGTGCTGCAGGTGGTGCAGCGTGCTGCTCGCATGCCCAAGCGTCGCTGCCACGCACTCGCTTGGTACGCCCGTGCAGCAGGGGCCTGAGCAGCAGCCACCGCCAGCAGCGCAGCGCCGAGCAGTGAGCGGCGATCCATGGGCCCCTGCTCCTGCTGTTGCCTGCATTGCACAAGGTGTGTGGCCCTGAGCTCTTCTCTTCGTCACCTCATACTCAGGGAGGTGGCGCCCCAACCAGTGGAGCTCCTCCTGCTGCACGAGCGGCGCACCTGTCCGCCCCTGCTGCCACTGACTGCTGGCCGTGGCTCGCTCGGGGAACGGCGTGATGGCGCGAGGCGATGCCGCCACCCGCCATCGCAGGGCGAGCAGCCGAGGCCTTGTTGGCTGAGCGGAGCGCCATGTGCTTCATTTCGTGCCAAGTATGGGCGCTGGATCTCTCAGGATCGCGAGGTCGTCGCTTCCGCCCTATTTCAGGGTCTACGGTACGGCAGCGGAGGCAAGAGCAGGAAGAAGAGGAAAGGAGGGAGTGTAGTCGCTACGTTCATAACATCGACTTGTCGGGACCGCCAGGCAGCATGACGCAGCAGGCGGACCAGTACACGTACTTGACTCGCGCGCAGCTCGAGCAGATCAAGTCCTCGGTGCGCAAGAGCAGCCGCTGGAGCAGGACGAACTTGGGGGGTGTGGTGCTGCTGGCCTGGGTTCGCTGACGCTCTCTCGTGAGCCGGTGCTCATGGCGCACTGCGCAGGTCGCGGACCAGCAGCGGGACCACAAGCTCGAGGACAGGTCGAGGCTCAAGGCGCTCAGCGACGAGCGCGCGGCCAAATGGCCCAACACGCTGCAGGCGCAGCGCGCACGCAAGGAGCGGGCGCGCGTGGAGCGCCTTGCCGCTGAGGAGTCGGAGCGCATCGAGGTAAAGGCCCCAGCGAGGCCTTCAGCCGGCGTGCTGGCACACTGCAGCTCACTGTGCTTCAGGTGTCACGCTGGAAGGGCCTGGCGGGGGCCACACGGGCCTGGAACAACATGTTCACCATCGCGAGGTGGCTTTTTCTGCACGCGCAGGCCGACAGGGCGGAGGCGGAGATACGCTCGGAGCACAGGCGCATCCAGATTGAGCGGGCCAACAAGATCCTGTTCGACGAGACGGACCGAGTGAAGGCGCTGCACGGCAAGATGCTGCACAGCGACGCCATCAAGGAGAACGAGGCGCTCATCGAGTTCAAGAAGCAGATAGACGTGCTGAGGAAGGCGCAGGAGGCCACGTTTGTGGAGCAGCAGCGCCAGGCCATGGAGGTGCGCGATGTCGTCGATGTACACGGGCGTCGCACTGCGCTCCAGCACGGCAATCCAGAGGTCTTCAATCAGACCCGACGTCCTGCTGCTGCCATGCAGGTGGCAGAGGCAGCAGAACTTGCCAAGTTTGAGGCGGCACGCCAGCGCGCGCTCGATCAGAAGGCAGTGCAGACGCAGCAGCTGGAGGAGCTCAAGCAGCGCATCCTGGCTGAGCGGGCAGAGGCCAAGCGCGAGGGCGCGCTGCTCCGGCAGCAGGCACTGGAGGAGGCTGAGGAGATGAAGGCCAAGGAGGCCGCACGCCTGGGGCGCGCCAGGCAGCTCAACGCAGATACCAAGGAGGCCAACAGGACGCTGCAGGCGTTCAAGCTCAAGGTGAGCCCTTGTCAGCACCACCGCTGCGTCGCAGATGAGGGGTCAAGGTGGTGGGTGACGTGATGACCTGCTCACGCTGGAGCGTGGTCGCCGTGTGGCATCCCTTGGCTTGCAGGAGAAGGAGTTGGAGCGCAAGCAGGAGGAGGCCATTGAGGCGTATGCACGCAAGAAGGCTGAGCTGATGGCCGAGCGCCAGCGCCGCGAGGCAGAGCGGCAGGCCAAGAAGGACGCCGACCGCAAGGTTATTGCCGACGCCATGGAGAAGCGCTTTGTGGACATGAAGAACCAGGTGCGGTGCGGCAACGTGTGCACGCGGAGATGGCTGAGGCGCGTGCAGTGGTGGGCAGCACGTGCGTCGCTGGTGCACCACACGCCTTGCTCGGTGGTGGTGGTGGTGTGTGCAGGAAGAGAAGCGCCTGGCACGTGACGTGGCGGCGGCGGAGGAGCGCAGTGCCGCTGACGAGGCGGCGCGCAAGCAGCGCGTCAAGGATTCCATCGCAGCCATGCACCGGAGCCACCAGCAACAGCTCAAGCAGAAAGTGGAGCACCGCGCGCTCAAGGCGGCAGAAGAGGCAGACTTTGTTGCGCAGTGGGATGTGAGTGGAGTCAATGGGAGAGGGGCGCAACAGCATCGGTGGGTAGCTCACCATGGGGGTGTGGTGGCTCACCATTTTGTTGTTCGTTGTTGCGTTGCCGTCGTTGCTGCTCCGCAGTCACGGCTCAAGGAGCTCAAGGCAGAGGAGGCAACGGAGGAGGCGCAGCGGCTCGCAGACGCCAAGCGGCTCAAAGCGTACCAGCAGCGGCAGGTGCATCAGCGCACCAGGCGGGCGGCGGAGGAGAAGCTGGCGTCGCTGCAGGAGGCGGCGCAGATGCAGGCGAGCTTGGCGGAGCAGGAGCGTGTGTTTGAGGAGTACGCAGCAGAGGCCATGCACGAGTACAAGGCGCAGGGCAAGACCACGTTGCCCATGGAGCTGCTGCTCACACGCAAGAAGGGCTTCGAAGTCTTGGTCTGAGATGTGCGTGCGTACTGCTTTGCCAATGCTTCGCCCGCACGCCCTGTTCTGCTCACTGTGCACAATTTGGCACGCATTGGTATGTTGTGTGCGTGGACAACTTGCTGATGTACATGCTGATGCCGTGCGGGTTGTGCGGCGTGTGCGGCATGAGAATACGATCGCGCTCCAGAAGCGCAAGAAGCGATGGCGGCCGCTCCTCAGGCGGAGGAGCGCCTGCTCGAGCAGTTTGCGCCAGTGTGGGCGCAGGAGGAGGAGCTGCGCACGACGGCGTGGACCGAGGTGCTCCTGAAGAACACAATCCGCGAGAGTGGCCAGTCCTACCAGCTGCCCCGCCTGGCCGAGCTGGGGCTGCAGGACGTCATCACGCAGGCGCAGCACTGCGACCAGGAGCTGAGCCGCACCGTGCCGGCACTGGTGCAACAGGGGCTCCCTCGCTCGATCCGGGGACTGGGATGGAGGCTCATGCTGGACGTCTCGGTGCGCAGGCATCGAGGACATTACGCGGCGCTCGTGCAGCAGGCGCTGGGCGATTTGGCAGACAGGGCCACGTTCTCGGCAACAGAGCTTCGTGCGCATCTGCAGTCCGAGTGCGCCAAGCAGCAGCTCGAGGATGGCGCAGAGGCGAGCGATGAGCAGATGGCAGCGGCATCGCACTGGGCCAAGCAGGCGCGCCAGTGGCTGCAGCAGATCGAGAAGGACCTGCCGCGCACGTTCAGCGGGGCGGCAAGCAGAGGAGACGGCAACCAACCAGGGGAGACTGGAGGCAACCAGAAACTCAGGCGCGTGCTGGCGGCCTTTGCCATGCACGCGCCCACGGTGGGCTACTGCCAGGGCATGAACTTCATCGCGGCAGGTGCGCTGCCCGGGCGGGCGCACACTGTCTGGTGAGGCACAGCTGCTCTAGCGTGTCACGCAGGCACAATCACGACTGGTGCACGCAGTGCTGCTCATGTTCATGTCGGAGGAGGACGCGTTCTGGTGCCTGGTCATCATCGTGGAGGACGTGCTCCAAGGCTACTTCGCTCCCGACATGATGGCCACAAAGGTGCAGCAGCCACAGCAGTTGGGTGTTCAGCTGGGGCCCTGTTTGGTTGCGACTTGGCACCTTGGGGTCCCCTTGGACCGAAGCAATCCAGTTGTGATGCCGACTCTTGCGCCTGCTTGTGCAGGTGGACCAGCGGCTGTTCCAGCAGCTCGTGAGCAGCCAACTGCCGGCCGTGGCAGTGCACCTGGACGCAGTGGGGGCAGACATTGCCTGCGTGTTTGCCCAGTGGTTCCTCTGCGCCTTTGTCAACTCGCTGCCGCTCGAGACGTGCTTGCGCGTGTGGGACGTGCTCTTCTACCGCAAGACTTCGGCCACACTCTTCCAGGTCCGTGTGGGCGTGCATGCACTTGGGTGGCGGCGCTCCCGTGGTGTTGGCTGGGCATGGTGCCGTGACCCGTGCGAGTCACGCGTGGGCGTTGGTGCCGCAGGTGGGCCTGGCCCTGGTGGACGTGTACTCTGAGGCTCTGCTGGCAGCCACCGACGTGCTGGACGCCTTCCAGGTGGTGCAGGGCATGGCGGCACTGACGCACGACGCGTCGCACCTCTTGGCCGTGGCCATGGTAAAGTTTGGCAACCTGGACGAGCAGCACCTGGCGGTCCTCAGGCAGCAGGCACAGGCACAGGTGGGTGAGGTGTGTGAGTAACACAGCGCCTTTGACGCCCACTAGGACCGCGCGAGCGTGGCTCCACGCTTGCTGCATGCCACGCAGGTGGAGAAGGAGGAGGCAGAGGAGGAGCGCTTGGAGGTGGGGCGGCAGCAACGGCAGCAACAGGTGAGGGGAAGCGCTCCTGCCGCAGTACCTTGGATGCACGAGGGAAGAGCTCTCAACGCACAGCGCATGAGCCTGTCCAATTCGCAGGCGGCAGCGCTGGTGGTGGTGGCCCTTCTGCTGTGTGCAGGCAGAGGCACCCAAGCAGCCGGCAGGCGCGCTCCCAGACAGCAGTGTCTCTTCCGTGGTGCGCAAGCTCCTCGCCCGCGCGCTGG
Organism: Chlorella sp. KRBP; assembly: GCA_004335735.1. Classification (NCBI taxonomy): domain Eukaryota; kingdom Viridiplantae; phylum Chlorophyta; class Trebouxiophyceae; order Chlorellales; family Chlorellaceae; genus Chlorella; species Chlorella sp. KRBP. The sequence goes on from QAXK01001807.1 coordinate 18,169, forward strand.
ACAAGCGTGCAGACGGCCTGCCTGGCGCCACGGGCACCATCACCGCCCCCAGCAACAGCAACAGCAAGCCACGGCAACCTGGCGACACCTCGTCGTCACCTGTGCAGCCGGTGGCAGGTCCCGACAGTGACTCTGATGTGGACGCGCCAGGCCGGGCCCCTGGCACGGCAGCAGCAGCAGGTGCAGGCAGCAAGGCCGGGCGGCAGCAAGGCGTGCGCGTGGGCCACCACACAGTGCCTGATTCCAACGACTCACCGCTGCTCAGTCCCGGTGCCGCGCTGCACGGTGCCGAGGTGGGAAAGGTGGGCGGTGATGCGGCGGCGGCTCCCACAGGCGGGCCACAGGAGGGGCAGGCAGGCACCATTGGGGACGAGGAGCAGGGCGGGCACGGCACGTACGAGCCACCCACAGCGCCGCTGTTCCCTGAGGTGAGCTGGGCTGCCCATTGAGGCCTGGGGTGCAGGTGGGAGCACGTCAGGCCTCGAGCGCGGCACATGAGACACGGTGCAGGTGGCGAGAGGTGTGTGTGTGGGCTGGCTTGCATGTGCAGGCACGTGAGCTGATATCCCTCTCTCCCGCTGAGTCCTCTGCGGCTGCCGTGCCGGACATTGACGACCTGCTGCGCGCCTCGTCCTTGCGCCGGGACGCGGCAGGGCAGGGCACGCAGCAACACAGCTCCAGCCAGCCACAGGGCAGCGGGCCTGCGGCAACAGCAACGGTGGCGCCAGGCGCTGACCTGATTGATGTCCTGGACGGTGGGAGTGTGGGTGGGATGGGCGGCGAGGTGGGCGCAGACAGGCCCTTGACGCCTGGAGGGGGCCCTGGCTTGACACGCACTGCGTCGTCTCACGCACGCAACGCATCAGCAGCGGACGAGAGCGATGGCAACGGCGGTGCTGGCAGCAGTGGGGCTGGCGGTGCCACCCCGCCCAGCCTGAGCCTGCATGCCGACCACAAGCTCAAGGTGAGCTGAGGCCTGGCAGTCTGGCGCGGGCAGGTTTCACAGGCTAGCAAGGTTCAACAAGCAGGCTGCAACAAGCAGACGTGCTTGCCCTCAACCTTGCGTCACGCCGCAGCACGTGGATGCCGTGCTGTGGACCGACAACGCATGGCCCAGCACCACTACCACGGACACGACGGACACGCTGCAAGCGCTGGACCCTGCGCTCGTTGCTGCGCAGCAGCCCACCACCTCCGCCCACGCGCTGCCTGACGGCATTCCCACCGCACCTGCTGGCAACAGCACCCACGCCACCAAGCCTGAGCAGCAGCAGCAGGCAAACAGCAGTGCAGGTGCAGGTGCAGCAGCAGGCAAGCACCCGCTTGCCCAGCAGTCAGGCCCCAGTGGCAGCAGCTCCTCCAGCACACCACCACTGAGCCGGGCCATGCACTTGGCCGTGAGCATCGCCCTCAGGCGGCCGGGTCAGGTGGCCGCGGCCCACAGCCCGCCTCCTGCTGGTGCCAGTTTCACAGCTTCTGGTTCAGCAGCCCCAACCAACGCCACCTCAGCCTCCCTGCTGGCGGCACTGCCCGCCGTCCCACCCGCTGCTGCCGCATCCTCCACCTGGCCTGGTCCTGCGACCGCCACACCACCAGTCATGCTAGGCAGCGCTGCTCTAACAAACGGCGCCCCAAGCACCAGAGCTGGTGCTGTGGCACCCGGCAGCAGCTTTGCGTGGCCGGCCATGGCAGCAGCAGGCACAGCAGCACAGCGCAGCAGCAGAAGCGTTGGCGGCACCGGGGGCGGCGCATCGCATGCTGAGCTGAACGACTGGGTGGAGCTGCACGTGGTGGGCGGTGTGGGCACGGCAGGTGAAGATCTGCTGCACGCCTCTCCTTCGCCGCCCACCAAGGCTGGTGCCTGGCCAGCGTCCGCAGGGCCAGGGCAGCTAGGAGGCTCGGCCAGGCCCCACCCACCACAGCAGCACCCAACTGGCTCCGGCCGGCAAACACCTCCCCTGCCGCACCACCCTCAACACCACCAACAGGGGCCGGCGCTCATGCCGTTCCACAGCGTGGGCGCCGCGCCTGCGGCCAGCATCAGCGCCACCACCAACAACATTAGCAGCGGGTGGGTGGATGGCGCCCTGCCCATGGTGCCCTCAGGCCGTGCCTTCGTCCCGCTCAGCCCTGACCCCTCGGTCATGCACCCGCAGCAGCACCTTGCCGGGGGTCCCAGCCTCATGCTGGGTGCAGCACCACCTCTCCCCATGCTGCCCCTGCTCAGTGGCACCACTGGGCTCACCGTACCGCACCTCTCAGAGGGGGGAGGGCTGCTGGGCAGCCTGCCGCAGCTGCCCCTGCTGCCGCTGGACAGGGAGGGCGCCTCGCCGCTGCATGCGGGTGTGGCCTCCAGTGGCAACCTGACCATGCGCATGTCGGTCGTGGCGCACGCAGACGCTCCCTCTGGTTCAGGTGAGGGCTCTCCTGACCTGGCTGTCCAGCACATGTGGGGAGACGGCGAGGACTGGCACCTGAGCACCTGAGGACCGCACGGGCGCCCGTCCGCCATCCTTGCCTGCTACAGGGTTGCTGGGCGCTACAGGCCTCATGGAGATGGGCAGGCTTGCAGCTGGGCTGCCTAGCCATGCCGTGGGGAGCGCCTCCCCTGAGGCCGTCGCTGCCGTGTGCACGCGAGAGGGCATCCAGTCCCTGTTGGCTAAGGGCAACTCCCTCAACGCCCTGTACCAGCGCACCTTGGCGGGTGGGAGCGGGGGCGCAGGACCGCCGGGTGGCGCGCACGGCAGCGATGACAGCGATGATGATCAGGCGCCGCACGCATTTGTCCCGGGACCGGGGGGGCAGGCGCAGGCGGTAGTGGGGGCTGGTGACCCGCTGGGGGTGCAGGGCTCTGGGTCTGGTGGTGGTGCGGGCAGCATGGGGTTGCTGCCGGCGGGCCCTGGCAGCGGGAGGTTCTCGTCCGGCCCTGCTGCCAACGGGGTGCTGGTGGGCCAGGGAGGGCCACAGAGCCGGCCACTGGACACCTTGTCTCAGGTCAGGACCACCTGCAGCTCGTCGCGTTAGCTCTTGGTTAGCGGCCAGCAGGTGCTCACCGCAGCATGTGGCCTCCCTGTGGCCTTGTGTCACATGCAGGGAAGTGTGGCGACGACGCTCAGCACGGCCCCCTTGCCCTCCTCCGCAGCAGTCCGCCAGCTGGTGGCGGTGCATGAGCACGTCAGCGAGGCGCTGGCTGCGGCACAAGCAGCTCTGCCCAGTGCAAGGGCTGCGTCCAGTCCTGATGCGGCAACGGGTGGAGAGGGGCTGGTTGGTGCGCACGCCGAGGGAGGGGAGGTGGGGGGGCAGGCGCAGCAGCGGCAAGCACAAGTCGTGTTCCTGCTGCAGGTGAGTTGACTAGGTGGAGTGACGTGGAGCCACACGTTACTGTTGCTGGGACACGAAGTGGCCGCTGCAGCTCATGCCTTCCAGCCCAGTGCCTCACTGCCAACCAACCGCATACAATAACACGCCTGCAGGTGGCTCAGCAGCAGGTGTCGGAGGCGCTCGAGGACGCGCGTCACGCCGACCAGGCGCAGGGCGAGCTGCTGCGCGGCTACCGGCGCCTGTCCAACGCGGCGTGCCAGAAGCTGCATGACGTGGCCCGGGGGCTGGCCGAGCGCGACAGCCTCATCCAGGCGCTCAGCCACAAGATGGCGTCGCTCACACAGGCCTTTGCCACCAAGGTGCGGGGCGGGGCAAGCTGGGGCATGTGATGCTTGCACTGTCGTGCAGCGCAGCGCACCCGCCACGCTGTGGGGAGCCCATCCCCACACTCTTTGTGCGTGGCTTAACCTGCCCTTTGCAGGAGGAGCAGCTCATTGACCGGCTGGCTGAGCAGCAGGAGGTGATTGACGAGCTGCAGGCGCGCCTGGCTGGCCTCCCAACCTCGTCAGCTCCAGTGCCGCCTGCGGCTGCGGGTGCATCCAGCAGCGCCACCGAGGGGGGCAGCAGGATCCTGGGCGCCCTGCAGAAGCTGCGGGGTGGGCCAGGCACAACCGCGGGCGGTGGCAGCGCAGGCGCCAATCCCACGGACCGCACGTCACGGCCCGGCAGCCCTCCACCGCCCAGCCTTGCCGCTGCAGCTATGACGCAGGGCGGCAGGAGGAGCAACCCCAGCAACAACAACAACACCACCAACAACAGCGCCGGCTACGTGGACGCGGGCGCCGGGTACGGCAGCTCCACTTCCGTGAGCACCCTGTTCAGCACGCCGAGCGTGGACCCGACCACCTCAGCACTACAGGACCCCGCAGGCGGGCGTGTGGGCAACATGCGCGTGTTCCTCAACCGGATCATGCGGCGGGACGAGGGGGCGAGCACGCCGGCGCCAGGCGGGGCTGGGCAGGAGGCGGGGGCTGCGTGATGAAGGGGCACATCCTTAGCGATCCTCCTATCTGCGTGCCTCTCCTATCTCCTTTCCCCTGCTTTGCAAGCCCCATGCAGAAGTGGTAGGCACGGAGGTCGGCCTTTTGCGCGTGTGCGTTCAGCAGCTGCTAGCTGCAGCGGTATAGAGCCGATGGCTTCTCGTGACGTGCACCGCAAGGACTACCCGGAGCTGGTGCTGCGGCCCACGCAGGCCGATGTGCTGGGCACATCGTTCGAGGCGTACATCACGCGCCACGAGAACCGCATCGTCAAGGCTGGCGGCGTGTGCAAGATCGTGATGCCCTCGAGCCTGCACCCGCGGCGCAGCGGCTACGAGAGTGTCGACCGCCTCACCATCTCGCGGAGCATTCGCCAGCACGCCACGGGCGGAAAGGGGATTTACCGCATGGTCTACGTGGAGCAGAAGCCCATGAGCGTGGGCGAGTTCAAGGCCATGGCGCTCGACAAGGACAACCTGCCCACGAGCAGCGGCGAGGGGCGCAGCGGCAACTCGGGTGCGTGCGTGATGGACGCGCTGCTGCTACTGCACTTCCGATGTGCCGATGTGCACGCTCGTGCGCGCGGCGTCGTGCTCTGACGTGAGAGCACGCCACCATCACAACGCGCCGCGCCACCTCGTCGCAGACGATGCGGACCTGGAGCGCAAGTTCTGGAAGAACGTGGGCATCAGGCCACCGCTGTATGGCGCGGACGTGGAAGGCAGCCTCTTTGATGAGAAGGCCAGGGTGAGCGCGGGCGGGCGCACACGCGTGATGGGCATGGCGTGGCGCGGAGCTCCACAGCACCAGGCACACGCAGCACAGCCGCCTACGCTATGGGTTAGGGTTAGCTAACCCCAGACTCAGGCACATGCAGGCCTGTCCAATGTGGGTGGGGTGACGCACAGTACATCGTCCGCAAATGCCGCACGCGCCCGCCTGCGCACGTGTGGCGCCTGCAGGGTTGGAACCTGCGCAACCTGGACACGCTGCTCAGCACGGTTTTGAGCGAGTCGGGCTTCAAGCTGCCAGGCGTCAACACGCCCTACCTCTACTTTGGCGCGTGGCGCAGCGTGTTTGCCTGGTGCGCGTGCGGGGCCATGCTCTCGCTTTGCACACGGCTGGCGCACTGCACGCTGTTGCTCCTATATGTGTCTTCTCACAGCGTGCACGTGCGCCCTCCGCCCGCCTCAAATTGCAGGCACACGGAGGACCTGGACCTGTACTCGGTCAACTACCTGCACTTTGGCGCGCCCAAGCAGTGGTACGTCATCCCCCTGGAGCACCGCCAGCGCTTCGAGTACGTTGTCAAGACGCAGGTGCCCGAGCTCTTCAAGACCTGCACAGAGTTCCTGCGACACAAGGTGAAGACGAGGACGTGATGTGCTGCACTGCGCGCACTGAGCATGTGCGGCTCCTCGCGCTGCCGTGGCAACCAGCAGCACACGGCTCCCTGCTTTTCACCCTCCGCCCCGCGCTGCGCTGCGCTTGTCCACGCGTTGCAGGAGCTGCTGCTGTCCCCCCAGTTCCTGGAGCAGTTCCAGATTCCCTACGTCAAGGTGGTGCAGCGCCCGCGCGAGTTTGTCATCACCTTTCCAGGCGCCTACCACGCCGGGTTCAACCAGGGCTACAACTGCGCGGAGAGCGTCAACTTTGCCACCAAGCGCTGGGTGCCCATTGGCGCGCGCGCCGGCGTGTGCCGCTGCCAAAAGGACGCCGTGCACATTGACATGCGGCTCTTCAGGCACCTGGTGCCCGCCAAGCAGCTGCCAGAGGACCTGCTGATTGACACGAGCGACGAGGAGGAGGAGGAGGACTCTGAGGAGGGTGCCTCCACGTCTGATGACGGCGAGGAGGAGGAGGAGGAGGAGGAGGGGGAGGAGCACAGCAACGTGAGCGACTCGACCACTGAAGACATGGCAGGGTCAGGGCGGCGGCACCTGCGCAGGAGGGGGGCTGGTGGTGGTGGTGGTGGTGGTGGTGGTGGTGGTGGTGGTGGTGGAGGGGCCTCATCCTCTCGTGGGTTGAAGACCAGGCGGATAGCTCCACGGGGGGCGGCTGCTGGCAAGCGGCCCTGGCGCCGCCACAGCCGGGCGTGGAATGATGACGACAGCGATGAAGACGATGATGATGATGAGGAGGAGGAGGAGAGCGACGGGGACGGGCAGCGGCGGCGTGCGCTCAAGCGCCGGCAGGTCCACAGTGCGACAAGAGGACACGAGGGTGGTCCGGGGATGGCGGTGGGCGCTCGGCGGATGTCTGCAGCAGCAGCAGCAAAGGCAGAGCAAGAGGCGCAGCGCACCAGCAGGCAGGAGCTCCTGGCGGAGCAGGCACAGCTGCGGCGTCAGCGGGCTGCGGCGCGCACGGGCCGTCTCAACGTGCGGGAGCGGGTGCGGCTGCGGGCGGGTGCGGACATGGTGACGGGCAGGCGCCGACCCGCCACAGCCAGTGCGGCAGCCAGCCCTCGTGCGGTCCCTTCCCCGGCTGCTGGTGCAGCGCCCTCCCCAGGTCGCCGTACTGCACGCGGAACTGGCAGCGGTGCGGGTGCAGATCCCTCAAAGCGTCGCGTGGCAGCAGCTCGGGGCTCACCAGGTGGAGCGGCGCCAGGCGGCGTGACAGCTGAGGAGCACAGCAACAGCTCAGAGGGGACGGCGCACGGAGCGGTGCAGCCTGCACTGCAGCCTCATGAGCACCAGCAGGCGGCCGTGGGCGCAGCGCACCACCACCACCATGAGGAGGAGGGACCAAGCTCACCGGGTGGCGGGGCGGGTGCGGCGTCTCGTCCCAGGCGCGCCAACGCCGGGGTGAACAAGTGGCGCGATGTGCAGGACGGCGTGGAAGGCGGGGAGCCAAGTGCAGGGGGCCGGGAGCAGGGGAGTGGGGGCAAGTCCTGGTGGTGGTCGCTACGTGGCACGGCGGCTGCGGCGCTGGGTGGGAGTGGGGGTGGTGGTGGGGCTTCTGCTGGCAGGCACTAGCCAGTCAGTCTGCAGTGCTAGATGGATGGTGGTGGTGGTTTCCTTGTGCACGGGCAGCTCTTCTTTTGATTCCCTTGTACAGTACCGGCTCATGACGCGCACAATTGTTGCGCAGATGACTTCAGACGTTAGACGCTGACCAGGACCGCTGACCGCTCCTCTATTGATGCCGCTGTGCTCTCGGCTCTGTCGCGAGCGCCCAGGAGGAGAGATCTCTCGTTGCAACGCTGCCAAGGCGTGTACATGTGGGTCTTGCAGACAGCCGCACACATCATGTGAATGCCCAGACCACAGCTCAGGCGCAACAATGCCATGTCAGTGCGTTTGGATGTCGAGCCGCACCCGGTCTGCCGACACACCGTCAGCAAGCAGCTGCTGCTGCAGCTGAGGCAGCCGCCTCATGAGCCGCCGGTGCCACACCGGGACGTCGTCCATGCGCACCAGCAACAGGTCAAAGCGTGGCAATCTTGCACCAGCGGCCCGCAGGTGGCCAAAGCAGCGGGCCAGGTCCAGCAAAAAGTGAGCCACGCCGTCCTCACACCCCTCGTCCTCGTCCGAGCTGCTGCTGCTCTGCTCGCTGCTGCTGCTGCTGTCACTGTGCTGCGACGATGGGGAGGAGGAAGAGGAGGAGTGCCAGGGTAGCAGAGGGGCACCGGTGGCGCTGGCACTTGCACTCCTCCTCCACGTGCAGTCGCACAGCTCCAGGGATGCCAGTGCCGGAAAGGCCTCGCTCAGCTCCTGGGCTAGAGGGCACGCTGCTTGCTGTCCATCACCTCGAGCCACACTCGCGTCGCCAGCGGCCAGGGGCCGGCCCCCGTGCAGCGGCAGCACACAGTCGCAGAGGCACAGCGCCTGTAGGGGGCCGGACGTGGCGGTAGCCCTCTTGACCAGTGCGCCAAAGCCATTGGCCACGAGCCCAGGGAACAGGATGCTGCACTCGGACAGCGTGAGGGGGCTGTCCCCGCTGTCACCCTCGCCTCCCTGACCCGCCCCAGGTGATGCACCAGCGCCGCTGCTGACATGAGAGCAAGGACACGTGGGGACCGCCATGCTGAACATGGGTGCCGCACCCGCCACAAGCCGTGTGGCCAGCTCTTGGGGAAAGGTGCCCAAGGCGGAGCAGCACAGGTGCGGTGCCTGCATGAGGCTCACGAACGCGCCCGCTGGGCACGCTGCCGCTGCCCTCCCTGCCTCCTCCACCCGCAGCACTGCCTGCTCCTGCTGCCACTGCCGGTGTGTGTGTTTGCCTGGGCGCCGTGGCAATGCCGAGGTGGTGGCGGGCAGCATGATGCGCTGCAGGTCCACTGCCCGCTGCAGGTGCGACAGCGGCAGGCATGCCAGCACCACCAGCGACGCGCTTTGGCTGCGTATGGCTAGCTCCCGCCACCGGGGCGCTGCACCGCTCGCCTCACAACCACGCGGGCTGTCCAGCGGCCTTGCCGTCTGATGTGGTGGAGCTGAGCAGCATGACTCGTCAAAGCTGAGCACGGCGAGCTTGGTCACGTGGTGCAGCTGCAGCAAGGTGGTCAGGTGCTCACCAGACACCTGCACGGGGACACAACACCCATGAACACGCGTGAGTCACAGCAGCATGCCGCCTGCGCTGCAAACCTGCCGGCGGCACCTGGTCTGCATGCGGACGCGCACCTTGAGTCCAGGTAGCGCCAGGTTCACCAGGCCGTTCTGCAGAGCTGGCACCCACTTGGTGAGCGTGGTGGGCAGCAGGTTTGGTCCCCGCACCATGAGCCTGGTGAGGTGGCACGAGGCGAGCGGGAGGGCTCCCAGCGCCTGCGCGTAGCTCTGGTGCGCGACGTCACGAGGCAGGCCACCCGCCACACCTGCAGCAGGCACGGTGGCAGCGCACTGACTGCCTAAGGAGGTGAGGCGCCACACGGGTTGCTGTTCGTGCAGACGCAACAGGTGCGACGGTGGCGCACACGGGCAGGGCCTGTACCTGCGTTGGCGTGGTCGCTCTTGATGGTGAGGCTGGACAGGCCTGGTACGATGGCTGACAGAAAGGCGCAGGAGGGCATGCGGCAGCAGTGCAGCACCAGCGAGATGAGTGAGGTGAGGGAGCTGAGCGCCTGACAGTGCGCCTGCATGTCTGCCAGCACACCAGCCGCGCCGCCCTGCTGCTGAGGAGCAGGTCCCACGTGCCAGTCCAGCTGCTGCAGCGTGAGGCTGGCCAGCGCTGGGCCTGTTGGCGCGCTGCCGTCGCAAGAGGATGGCAGCGTTGGCAGGTGCACCAGCGGACCCACGATGCATGCGCTGTTGATGTGCAGCTGCTGAAGCGAGGGCAGCGCCTGCACCAGCTCACCAGGGACCAGCGAGTCCAGCACCAGGTGCTGCGCACAACGGCAAGCAGCTCGCAGATGGTGACGGTTGACCCGACGCGTCCTGGTGCATTGATGTGTCAGCGTCAGCGTGCATGGAACGCACCTGCAAGGAAACGACCACGATGTGCTGCAGAGTGGCCGCTGGTGCTGCTGGCAGGAGCGTCCGAGACACAAAGGCGGCAAGCGTGCCCCTCAGAGCGTCGTGCTGCTCGTGGTGGTGGTGGCAAATCGTGGCAAGGTGCTGGTGCGCTGCGCTGATTTGCTGGATGTCCGAGCGCAGGCTCAGGACCACCGGCTTGCCGCCTGCAGCGCTGGCCGACTGCATCATGCTCGCCACCGCCCGCACGGCACCACGGGCATCAAGCTGGCTGGGCAGCGACAGCGTACAGGTGGTGCGTCTGCACGCCACCAGCACCGCCTGCTGCAGGGCCCTGCAGGTGCTGAAGGCTGCGCGCAGGACGTCTGCCCCACCCTCGTGCGCGGTGACCAGGACGTCGGCCAGGAGGGGCAGGGGCAGCGAGAGGAGCGAGCTGGGAGGCGGCGCTGCATGGCCATCGACTTCAAATGCTGTGCCTTCCATCGTCTTACTGTTCTGGAACGGCCGCATCGTGTTCGTGCATCCCATGCCCAAACTGCCTCAACAAGATTTCATGCGGCAGCTTCAGCTTCAGCCCTGCCTTCCTGGCCAAAGCCAACGGTGCCTAGCAAGCGGCCCTGGTGCTGCGCCGCTTCCTGCAGGCCCAGGCACACGCTGTAGTGCTGCTGGATCAAGTGCCACTCCTCCAGCTCGTCAAACACCTCGAGCGCCTCGCACCGCGCCTTGTCCCTGGGCTCCAGGTGGTGCGTGTACACAGCGTCCATGTCCCACGCGCACGCTGTGCGCCAGCCACAGCGCAGCAGCCGCCTGCGCGCACACGGTATGAGCGAGCCTGAGCACACCGTGCCCCGTGTGCTCATTCCCTCGCTCCCTTTGCTGACCCACTGCTCAAATGGGCATGCCTCACGTGCACTGTGCCTCAAGCGTGGGCGTGCCGGCCAGGCCCTTGAGAGGCAGCCCCCGTGCCTCCAGGTTGGTCACCATCTGCCGGCCGAACGCGTCATCAGGCTTGATCTGCGGCAAGCACAGCGCGCGACACCCTGGGATCATCATCATCATCATTGCATGGCGGCATGGCGTTCACGACAGGTGTCATGATGCTGCAGCCGTCACAAAAGATCGCCACCCTGGGATGTGCAGCCCCATCCGCCCATGACCAGCCACAACAACGGGCATGTGTCGTACGAGGACAGCGGGCGCACCTGCTCATAGATGGCGACCGCACACGTGGCAAAGGTACGCGCCAGCATGCTCAGCAGCGCGCTGCTTGCCTCCAGCTCCATGTACACCAGCACGCACTCGCTCAGCACAAACGTAGGCACCCTACAAGCCACAGTAGTAGTAGCAACAGCAGCAGCACGGTTATGCCCGCGAATCACCCAGAGCCCAAAGCCAACACTGTGCGTGCGTGCAGCAACATGCTTACGAGGGGTCAAAGCCCGCCCTTGCCAGCGCCTGCTCCACCGCTGCGCAGTCCCTCAAGTCCACCGGCAGGATGCTGTACGCCTCTGACACCAGCAGGCCACCCCGCGCGTCCACCTGCAGGCCCGCTGGCAAAGGGTCCGGCAGCCCAGTGGCACCATGCCCTGCGCCTGACCGGGGGGGAAATAGTACTGACGGCTGCGGGCAGTGTGCGGCATGCTCTGCTGGCGGTGGCAGGAGCACCTGGCCTGGTGCAGGCATGTGCCGCGCTTCCAAGCCTGGAGGGGTGCTGGCGGATACGTCTGCTCTCGGCTCCAACGGCGGCTGGAGAACGAGGTGTGAAGGTGCAGCAGTGCTGGTCGCTTGTGCAGGCTGAGCTTGTGGTGCTGATGCTGATGCTGGTGGTAGTGGTGGTGGTAGTGGTGGTGGTGCCGAGGAGTGCCCAGTGCCCTGCTGCTCCGCGCTGCTAGCTCCGCCGTGTGGCTGCCGCTGCTGGTGTGCCACCACCACTGGCTTCCACAGCTCCTGGTGCTTGGCAATGGTGGCCACCTTCTTGCGTGTGACCTGCGCCCACGTGCACACTTCTTGCGTGGGTTCAACTGTGCTCACACGCAGGCAGTACGTGTGCACAGGTTCCTGTGCCCTACCTGTGCAAAGTCCAGCTCCAGCGTGCGTGTGGGTGCCCGGCCCGAGGCGGACAGCTGGAACCAAGTCGTGTCAAAGCCGGCGCCCAGGACCAGCACCTGCGTCCCCAAGCGCCGTACGTCGTGACTTGACTGGCAGCTCGCTGCAGAGCACTGCTTCTGCTCATGGACGTGCGCCTCGTGCACACCTGGGAGGGCTCTCCTGCTGCGCCCTGAGCGTCCAGGTATTGCGCCATGAGCTGGCGCAGCGCGCCAAAGCGGGAGTAGTACCCTGCACGGCGCAGGGCAGAGCTCTACAGTCAGCCTGCTCTCACGCTTGGCGATGATGATGCGAGATCATGCGTGGCCGCACCTCGATGGATGAGCGGGGAGCGGCGCGCGGCCTTGCGCACAAACAGGTGCACGAAGGGGTCTTCGAAGTAACCCAGGCGGACGCATGACCTGCGCAGCGCCACAGGTGCACGAGCTGCGCCTCAGAGAGAGAGTCCTGCAGGCACGTCCAGCTCCGCGTGTGCTGGCCCGCCCGCCCGCACGCTCACAGCTTGCTGATCTGCGCGTCGTCGTTGGTGCCCTGCACCTGCACGTCCTGATCAAGACCATGCATCAGACTGTTCTGCTGGACCGCGCGCCGACACGCATGATCACGGGCTTGCGGACTCCTTCAAGCGCCCGGCGGAACCAAGCAGCTCAGTCCGCCAGTCCGCTGGCTCGTGATCGGTGATCGCTCGCGATCGCTGCCATTGTCGCGCGCTCTCCGTCTGCGCACGACGCGCTAATCCGATGGCGCGCACATTGTCGATCAGGACTCTGGGCTGGGCGCTTATGGCGCTGCTGGCGCTGCAGTGCACCAGCATCGGCAATGGCGTGGAGGCCGCCAGCCTGCAGCGCCTCGCGGGCGAGTGCCTGGACCCCAGCTATCGGGCCTTCAACGTCTTCAACCCCGGCTCCTCTTCGTTCCAAATCTCGTCGTCGCAGCCGGCCATCATCACGCCTCAGTCGACCACGGTGAGCGGGCGCTGTGGCTGCACCTGTTCTCAGCCATCGAACACGACGCAGCGGTGGTGGGCTCATCGCACCCAAGAGCTGCCGCGTCTGCAGGTGAACGTCGCCAAGGACTTCAACATCACCTACTTCGCGACCTACAAGGTGGGGCCTCCGATGGACCTGAGCTCCCCACTCGCCGCCTGCGCTGGAAAGTGCCCGCCGGCGGCGGCGGGTACGAGGCAGGCCGCAGGGGTCGGCGAACGCAAGGCCTGCAGATGACGCTTCTTCCTCCCTCCTGATTGTGTGTGCAGGTGGTGGAGAACAAGCTTGCGTTTGGCGGCCCTCAGACGTACGTGCTGTACCAGTGCGGCATGGACCAGCCAGACGCCTCGAGCTTCCCCGCGGGCACGCTCTTCTTCTCCATCCCGCTGAGGGCCGTGGCGGTGGAGGACGCGTCAGCGCTGGCCTTCATGGTGCGCACCCTTCACAACACGCTGGTCGATCACCAGTGGGTGCACGCAGACCTGCCTGTGGTCATGTATGACGGAGCCGCTGCGCCCTCTTGCTGTGCTGCAGGACCTGCTGGGCCTGACAAACCGCGTGGCATATGCCTCCCAGTACGCCGTGAACGCCTGCTACCAAGCCATCGGTCTTTATGGTGAGGTTTGGCAGGGATTGACATGCAGGGAGGTGGGAAGCAGCACCACTGCTGCTGCGCATGCGCTGCTGCCGGCTTACTGCGCTGTTTGTGTTGCCTGCACCGCAGGGTGCAAGCGCCTCACATCGGGCGACGCCAACAACTACACCAACGTGGCCGTGGATGCCGTCGACAGCATTATTGGCTACCAGACCTCCAACATCACCATCTCCATCAAGTGAGAGCATGCAGCATGCCCTGGCGCCATGTGCTTTGTGATCCCAGCAGCCGCCAATGTGTGCGACGTCACAGCATCTGACCTGGCGCTTGCCTGTGAGCGTCACTGGTGCGTGTGCAGCGCCGCTCCCGACCCAGGCCCACTGAACCGTGCAGAGTGGATCAAGTACGTGGCCGCCTTCTTCAACCTTGAGGACAAGGCCAACACCATCTTTGACCAAATCAGCCAGGTGGGGCCGCGGGTGGGAGGTGGGTACCAGCGGTGCAGTAGGGAGCGCGTGCAGCAGCAGCTCACCACGGTACACTGTTTGACGTGCCTTGGTGCGCAGAGCTACCAAGACACGGCCAAGGCCGTGGCGGCGGCCGCCAACGCCGACGTGAGCAAGCGGCCAGTGGTGGCCTGGATCATCTGGATGCCCAAGAGTGACTTCGACCCACAGCAGGTCCAGATCAGCTTTGCCGCCTACAAGACCAACTACACCACGGTGAGGCACACGAGCCGACAGGGGGCTGGCTGCCAGCGACCAGCACGACTCGCTGTCCTGGCCATGGCCTTGCTGGCGTGCTGACCCTTGCTGGTGCTGGTGTTGGTGTGGCCCTGGTGCCTGCAGGACGCGGGTGGCCGCATGCTGGACCTGCAGGCCGCCAACGCCAGCGCGCTCACGTACGGCACCTGGGGCAAGGACGTGCTGTACCAGTACCAGTCTCTCATCCTGCGCAACTTCAGCATCGTGACGCAGCAGCTGCGCAGCATCCTTGCGGACGTGGACGTGCTCATTGAGGAGACGCGCTTTGTCAACCCTGGTGAGCACCCGCAGGTGGTGTCACCCGGGTGGCAATCAACACCCAGTGTGCGGTCATGGCTGTTCTCACCTGAGCGAGCCTCTGCTGCTGCGCCCTTTGCTGCCGCAGTGATCCGCAACGTGGACCTCAAGGTGTCTGACGTCGTCAACCTGTATGGCTTTAACGCAACCGACGTCCGCACTCTCAAGTTCTTCAGGTGAGGCCACACTGGTGCGCGCGCGGCTGCAGCTGGTTGATGATTGTGCTCTGCCTGCAGGTGTGAGGAGGCTGTGCTGCTCTCTGGCACACGCTCGCGTGCAGGAACAACAAGGTTGTGCGTGAGGACGCGCGCAGCAACCCTGACGGCTACACGGACTGGTTTGAGGCTGGCCTGGCCCAGCCCGACGTGGTGAGTAGTGGACACCTTGAGTGCTTTCGCCACGACGAGTGCGCCCACAACCACAGCCACAAGCGGGACAGTGCAGTCACTGATTGCAGCCGCCACGTTGTTCACCAAGTGCTTGCTGTGCCCACTTGCTCCACCCACCCCTGATGAGTGGCAGGTGCTCAAGGAGTTGGCGGCCATCCTGACGCCCTTGGCCGTGGCCGCCAGCAATGCTGTGCCCAAGATCTTGCGCGTGCTGGGCACCCAGGCATCCACCTTTGTGCAGAGCTCCCAGTGCCCAGTGCAGGACTGCACGCTGGCCAGCTCCGCCATTTGCCCGCTGGTCTACAGGTGCGGCACTCGCAAGCGCGCACTCACATGCACACACGCAGCTTACTCGACGGGCTTTTTGTTTGATGAGGCGTGCTGCTGTTCACGACTGGCTGTGCAGGGCCTGCAACGGTTCCGTCGTGTCTGCCACCACCTCCCAGCGTTGCGCCCCCTCGTGCAACCCCTCGGGTGTTGCCGGCAACGCCCCACCCCCGCCACCACTGGCCGCCGGCCTCACGGCGCCCCTGCCAGCCTGGAGCGCTCTTCTGCTGGCCGCGGCTGCAGTGCTGCTCATGGTGCAGCTTAACCTTTGAGGGCCAGGCTGATGAAACTCTTAACCTGAGATGACTGTTTGAGTACAAGGCCCATAAACTGCGAGCCCTCGCACCAGTGATCCCTGAATCCATCAATGGATTCTAAAAAAATGGGTGCGGTGACTACCCGCATTTGTTCGTGTCGGTCCTTGGCCGTAACTCTCCGCCAAAACAACGATGGACCCATTGGACCTGAAAGATGATGGCTTCGCCTTGCCATGCTTGGCGACCCTGGTGCTTCTCCTACTGGCCAGCACACGCGTTGCAGGGCCGGAAAGCACAGCATGTCAGCACGGCCACACTACTCGTGCAATGGCAGAGCAGGCGCCTGGGGGCCTGCTGTTTGGTACAGAGAGTCATGCGTGTGCGCCGTCAGACCTCAGCGGCGCGTAGGGCCTTGAGCACCTGGTGCCGCAACCTGATGTCCAGCGTGCCCCGCGTGTAGTCTACGGGCGCCGGCCTCCACTCACGGCCCCTCAGCCCGTTGCCGCGCATGCCTGGGGTCCTGTCCCTGGCCTCGTGGTCCTTGGCCAGCGTGTGCAGGTGTGCGGCGATGTCGTTGCTGCCGGCGCGCACCTGGCTCAGCGTGCCGCGGATCTTGGCCTCCACCGAACGCATCTTGGACCACGGCTGCATGATGCGCGTCAGCGAAGGACCACTCCCGCCCCCGGATCCCGCTGCTGTGGCCGCAAGGAAGGAAGCGCTGGCACACCCCGCTCCGGCCACAGTGGCCGCCGTCATTGCCAGGTACCCGGGAGGGTGGGCACCAGCGGCACCCACGCTGGCGGACGCACCACCGCTCATGGCGGTTGCGCCGGCGCTGGCACCGCCACCTGCCTTGAGCACAGCCTCCGTGGCAGACAAGGCCGCGCCAAACCGCCGCCCTGGGCTTGCGGAGTGCGCCATGCTGTCAGCCACGGTGTCGTCTGTGATGGCACAGCCGGCTGTGAGGCCCGTGGAGCGCTGCTGGTGGAAGTGCTTGGTCGCCACGGGCTGGTCGCGCATCATGCGGTCCACGTCATTCTCAATCCAGTTGGAGAGCCGGTCGCTCATATCCTGCGGCAGGATGGGGCGGTGGCAGTGCAGTGTCAGATCCTGGTGTCCCGTCGGCACGGCTCCTGCACCTCACCTCCAGGCGTCTCAGAGCGCTAGGCAGACCACACCTTTGCCGCGCTCGTGGTGCTGAGCTCGGACACGCGTGCCTGCAGCGCGTCCCTGCTGGCCAGCCAGCCCTTCCTCAGACACGCCACCTCCCGCCGGCTGCTGGCCTTGTACTGCTCGTACCTGCAACGTGAGAGTGAACCCAAGCAAGAGTGAGCAACACAAGTGAGTGTCTGATGGCGTGCACATCAATGCGTAAGGAGGGATCAGCCCACCAGAAGCTCACCTCTTGACCGCTGCAGCTGCGCGCACACAGCTCTTCTTGGCCAGAGCACCGTAGCTAAACTCCTCCTCTCCTCGCTGCGTGCCTGGCTCCCCCAGCTGCTCCTGCACATCCTCCTCCGCAGCACCATCACTGCCTGCTTCCTGAGCATCGCCAGCACTCCTGCCAGCACTTGCTCTGCCGCCATCAAGCTGCCTGTCGGGTATGTGGCGGTGCGCTGGCAATGCCAATGCGCCGTCCACGGGGCGCCGCCGCGAGCGTTGCCCCATGCCAAACGTGTGCGCCATGACTCCTGGGAGGGCCGCGTCATGCTTGCGCAGCGGGCTGAGGGTGTGGGCCTGGAACAGGTAGGACACGGCTGGGCTTGCCTGCTGCACATCAAATCCACTGGCCAGCAACGACTGCTGCTCTGAAACAGGTGGCTGTGCTGCTCCTGCTGCACCAGTTGCTGCGTACATGGCTGCATTCCCTGACCCTCCCTTGTCCTGCGGCACCTCGGCACCGTCGAACACTGCCAAGGCTCCGCACTGGTGCATGTACAGGTGCAAGTTTGCTGTGGGGCTGCCCATGGCTCCTGACACCACGCTGGCCAGGTGCTGCGCTTCCAGTGACGCTGTGCCACCCGCGCCCGCCCGCCCAGACACCAATGCCGCGGAGGTGGTTGTGGAGGTGGTGGTGAAGGGCATGGCTGCCTGCTGCGCGTGCCGCTGGTAGTGTGTGTGCGCCGCTGGAGCCCCCAGGCCCACCAGCTCGTGGTTGGAGGGGTGCAGGTCAATAGGAAGGATGCCTGCCGTCCACCTCACCAGCTGGGCGCGCACAAACTCCTCCTGTCAAAGCACACGTGGGGTGGTCATGTTGGAGAGGCTGTTCGTACGCGCATATTGACTAGCGCTGACTAGCGATGAACAGGCAACGCGTCAGCCGCACGACGCACCAGGTGGCCGTCAACCTTGTGTGCCGAGCGGGGGTAGGCGCTCCTCAGCAGGTTGACACACGCCGAGGCCACCACGCTCTGCCACAGGTTGTGGTACAGGTCCTTGCCCGCCCCGCCGTACTTGAGCACATCCAGCGAGTAGTGCCGTGCAAAGAAGCGAAACACGTGCTCCTGCGTCAGAGTGAGCACCACCGCGCAGGTGTGGCATCAGGTGCTGCTGAGCTGGTGCAGACCGCGCCTGCGCCGGCCCACGCGGCTGCACGTCCTGCAAGGGTGGCGCCGCCCTGCCGCGCACCTTGACTGCGGGAGCCAGAGGATGGTCGGGCCTGAACACCTGGGCCACCACCCACCACGCCACTGCCACCACCAAATCCACGTTGTGGGCCGTGAGTGCCCACTGCTTCCAGGTGGCCTGCGCACCGACGCCACCAGGATGAGTTGCACAGCTGTGAGTCTGCTCCCAAGGATCTTCCTTGGCCTGCATTCCACACCAGCCCTGGCACCTCACCTTGGCTGCCGGGGAGCTGAATTGTGCGCACGCCACGTTGACGGGCTCCTGCAGCGCCTCCCAGTCATGGCCTCCAGGCGGGCCGGCCAGAGGTGAGGAAGGCTCCAGCGGGGGGATCGGCAGGCTGGCGTCCTCAATCTTGGCTGTGGCACCACCCACCACGTGGCCCGTGCTGTGCGGCCGCCCGCCCGCCTGTGGCGCTGCGTGGCCAGAGCGGGTCCACCGTGACACGCCACCCGCACGGCTCGGTGAGGAGACTGAGGCTGAGTGGTGCAGAGGCCTGCTGCGAAGGTCCAGTGGCGTGTTCTGCGCGTTCGCTGCCTGCGTGCACGGGAGAATACGACGCATCTGCAGTGGGCGAGTGGCCGAAAGCTCACAAGTCCAGCTCACGTAGATCAGCTGCGTACGCACCTCGACGCGCTTGCTGAGCTCGTCGAGCTGCTGCAGGAGGGGCTGGACCTTGGGGTCGTCCCTGAAGTGTCCCAGCAGCGACTGCACGGTCGTCGTGCCCATCGTGCACGCCCTTCAATAGTGCGCTGCCAAGTGTGCCGTAGCCATCGTGCGTGCAGATGGCAGAGCAAGCCCTAGGTCTTGCTCGTCCATTGGGAGAGAGAGGAACACGCCCATCCGCAGCGCTGGCAATCGGACTAATCACCGGCACGCTTCCACCGCCTTTGGAGACCGCGGATCCGACCCTGATGGCGCTCCTGAAAGGTTCACCTTTCGGCCTGCGCGGCCCTGCAGCGCCGATCTCCGTGCGCGGCAGGCGTCGCGCAGTGCTGCAGGTGGCTCGCGCAAGCGCCCCCTCGTTCATGAGCTTGCCGAGCACGGAGGGCTACACAGAGGTGCAGGCCATCAAGGGAGTGCGCGTCGTGCTGGACGACGACTTGCCCACTGTGCAGTATCTCGTGGACTGGAAGGTGAGCACCGTGCTGCACCGAGCTCCTGCTGGCCGTGGACGCCGTCAGGTCCCACCCGCGTGCCACCCGCGCTGCTGACGGCGCCTGTGCTTGCCCTGCCTGCTTTCCACATGTCTGCAGACGGAAGGCCTCGAGCCAACATGGTGGGTGCTAGCCGCCGTGGCTGATGGCCGCCTTGGATCCGTGCTGGTGCGAGACCTGGCAGGATCCTGTCCAACGCTGCGTGCTCTTTTCCCGCCGGAGTGCTTGCAGGGAGAAGGCCAGCGACCTGTCCAGCGACCTGCCACGCAAGTTTGAGGACCGCTGGTGGGACGCGGCCCGCAAGGTGGGTCAAGGCACGTCGCGCGCTGTGGTGTGTGCACGAGTGCACGGTGGCTTTCCAGACCAAACCCAGGAGCGCTTTGCTTGTGTGTGCGCAGGCTGACTTTGAGGCGCTTAGCGAGATGCTGGCTGGTGGCAGGGAGGTGCTGGCCAAGGCCGTGGATGAGAACCGGCGCAGGTGTGCAGCGCAACTCGCGATGGTTGAACGCACAGGTTCACACCGGCCAGACGTGTGTGCTCACGTTATAGGGCCCGCCCTTCGTCTCTGCGCGTGCCTTGGTTGCTTGCGCAGCGCGCTGCACTTTGCCGCCGCTCTAGGCAAGGCGGACTGCGTCAAGCTCTTGGTGGAGGCGGGCGCAGACCCAAACCTGCAGGACACCCAAGGCAAGAGGAGCAGAGCCCACGCGCGGGGGAGAGGTGCAGTTGTGGTACGCCCACGGCCGCGTGCTGACAACGTGCTGTTGCTCGCTGCGTTCGTCGTGCAGGGTACACGCCTCTGCACATGGCTGCCGGCTACATGCACACGAGCAGCATGACAGTGCTGCTCCAGGCAGGCAGTGACCCCCAAATCAAGGACGGCACGGGCAAGGATGTGGTGACCTTGATTGAGGGGCTGCGGAACAACATGCCGCTCAACCTGGCCACCGTGATGCAGCGGCTCAGGCTCGAGGAGGTGGCCAACTGCCTCAACGGCAAGTGTGCACAGGCACGGCGGCACGGGGGGCTGGAGCAGTGCACAGTGCGCATGCAGTCACAACAGGCCCCATTTGCCTGACTGTTTTTGCCCCGCAGACCTGTTGTACGAAGAGGTGCAAGCCAAGTCGGTGCTTGCTGAGCGGCGAGTGGCGGACGGGTCGCGTGAGCTGCTGGTGTCTTGGGCAGACGGCAAGGAGGACAGCTGGGTGCACGAGCGGGACGTGAGCACCGCCTTGCTGGAGGACTGGGAGCAGGGCTACGAGCACGCACCCGCAGCAGCAGTGCTCGACATGGTGCAGGTGAGTGTGTGCCGAGCTCCACATCTGGAGCAGCGACTTCAGGCAGGCCGATGGCCCACAGTGTGTGGCGCGTGCAGCCTGAGAGCACGGGCAGGCACGCTCCCGTTCTCATGACACTTAGCGCCCTGGTGCACCGCGACCTCGCCAGGTGGCCACGGAGCGGAGGTTCAAGATCAAGTGGGCCGACCCAACCTACCCGGTAAGCACCCGGTGATGCCATGCCGGCTGGGTGTTGCGAGCTCGCAAGGTCAGGCCTGTCCACCTCACCGCCTTGCGTTGCGTGCCGTTGCTGGTGCCTTGTCGTGCAGGACTCTTGGGAGCCCGAGGAGCACGTGCCCGAGGACCTCATTGAGCTCTTCCGCTCACAGAACCCAGCACTGTTTGAGGAGCGTGTAGCGGCAGCGGCGACGGCGACGGCAGCGCTGGATGCAGTCGTGGCTGGGAGGGGAGGGCAGCTGCAGCAGGCAGCGCCTTTCACGCCCCTGCAGACGCCAGTGGCAGAGTCTGTGCCTGTGCTGCTCACACCACAGGCTGAGCAGCAACAAGAAAGGGTGCTTGCTGGCAGCATGTGATGTACGCCCTATCGCCACGGAGCTTGACGCTGGTTGGTTGGCCTTAAGTGGTAGCAGGACTTCTGCGTGCTGACTGCTGGTGGTGGCAAGAGGCCCTCGGACAAACTTGACAGGCGCAATTACTATCGCTAACCGTCGGTACCAGCAAAATCAACACCATGCTGTTGGTGCTGCCAATTGGCGAGATGAGCTCGAGTGTGCCACGCCACCAGGTCATCGTACGGCAGCAGGGATGGGACCACCACACGCTGGAAGAGCAGCACACACGCCCGGGCGTCCTGCAGCCATGGCAGCCAGCAGAGCACCTTGAGTGTGGACTGCAGATCTCTTGCGTTGCGTGACCAGTTCTACGTTGCTCTGTTCTACGTTCCTCACCTCTTCAGGGTCGTGCCGCTGACCAGGCCGCTGCACTTGCAACCCCAGGTGCTCCTCAGCGAGCCTCCTGAAGCATCGCATGACATGCACGCTCCAGGTTTGGCGCTCGCCAAATAGCGCTCCAGCTGCGAACTGGCAGCAGGCACGGAGCTGCTGCACACCTGAGGGATCTGGAAGAGCCGGACTTGTTTTGGAACAGAGGCAGCGTCATGAGGTCAAACACCGGCGGCAGGTCTTGCGCAGGCCACCCCAGAGCTACTAAATCCTGCAAGTGCACAGCCGTTGCACGGCTGCCAGAGCTGGGAACACGCTGCGCGCCTGCAGTCCAATGTGCACCTCACGCTACCTCACGCAATCTCACCTTCTTCAGCCCATGCCCCACGAGGACTGCATCCGGGGTGCCAGCGACAACAGCCTGCAGCTGCATCCTGACGGCGCTGATGGGTTCCGCGGCCAGGACTGCGTCCAACGGCACTCCTCCCATCCATACCAAGCCATGCCTGGCTTCTGAAGTGCCGTTGAGCTGCTGCAAGCCATGTGGCAGGCAATGCGCCTTGAGCAGGCAGCGGCCGTTGCTGTCGACCAGGGCCACCCACGCGGCCTCCGCCACCTGCTGCTCTGTGGCTTGCTTGCGTGCTGCCGATGGCCTGGGCCGGTAGTGCACGTACTCCACGTCCAGAGCTAGCGCGGCTGTGGCTGAGGCCAAGTTCAGGCGCAGCGGCGTGGCACAAGCAGGCCGGACAGCGGTCCGCCCGCCTCCTTTGGACCCAGCGCAATTGCATGGCGGCCTGCGGCTGAGAACGGTCCAGCTCATTCGCTCCTGTGAAGCTGCCCGAGCACGAGCGCCCTCATGCAAGCGCGCCACGATCATGCGGCCGATGCGAAGGGCTCACCACACCTTGTGATGCAGCCCATGATGAGCGCAGGCGTGTTGCTGCAGCGTGTCCTGCGCAGTGCCGTCCTGCAGCAGAGCAGCTGGACGCAGGGTGCCTCCTGGCCTCGAGCTGCAGCCGAGTTCGGCACGTCGGCCGCAGCTGCAGCGGCGCAGCCTCTGCCCACCCGTGATGTGGGCGTGGTGCCTCCTGGGCACGTCCACTCGGACTTGACTCCCACGGCGTGCCACATCGGCTTGGGCCGGCGGAGAGACCTCACGCTGCGCCAGGACCTGGCGCTACATGTGGACGGCAGCAAGCAATCGCTGGAGCAGATCTTCAAGGTGCGGGCGCGTGCGCACGGCTTGCGGACCGGAGGAGATTCACAAACACGGACAAAGGAGTGCGGGCAAGGCGCGAACGCAGGGGCTCCGAGTCATCGTCGTGGGGTTCCCTGGAGGGCCCGTGTGCACCGAGAAGCACATCCCAGGCTACGTGGAGATGGTGAGGAGCAGGCTTGAGGCTGTGCGGCCAGGAAGGATTTGCAGGCTCTCCACCTCGACACAGCTGCGGTGGTGGTGCTGTTCTTGCTCCTACTGCAGGAGCCAGCGTTGGATCGCAAGGGTGTGGACGCGGTGCTGTGCATCACGCCCGACACGCCTGAGTCCGTGCAGGAGCTGGCCAAGCTGCCCAAGCTCACCTCCCGCAAGGTGCGCAGGCCGTGTCAGCCGTGGCTGCTGCAGGCCATGGGGCATGTTGGGAGAGGGAATGCATGAGGCCGGAGGCCGTGCTCCGTCCGCGCACAGGTCAAGCTGGCCGCCGACCCGTCGGGTGGCTTCATCCGGCTGCTGGGGCTGGAGCTGGGCGTGGGGGCCAACAGTGGGCCCAAGTGCCAGCGGTTCGCGGGCATCGTGGAGAACGGAGTGCTGCTCAAAGTGGTGAGCGGGCACGCAGGGGCGGCGGGCAGCAGCAGGTGTGGCCTGGGCAGCAGCAGGTGTGGTGTTGGGAAGCAGCAGGTGTGGCGGCGGGCAGCAGCATGTGTGGCGTGGGCAGCAGGTGTGGCGGTGGGCAGCAGCAGCTCGCAGGTGGGTGCTGCGTGTATCAGCTACCCAGCAAAGGCACCCAGCAAAGGCGCCCTCGTGTGCCTGCTTGCTGCTGGCTGCAGAAAGTGGAGGACTCCCCTGGCACGCTCAAGCAGACGGACGCCCGGAGCATGTGCGAGCTGTGGGAGGAAGTGTACGGCCACCTGCAGCCGCAGCCACAGGCGGCTGCATAGTGCTTTTGGCGTGTACTGCTGCCGGGAGACAGCACTATGGTGGGCGGTTTCCCTTTGTCGCAGATACGGCCTCCTGCATCTGGCTCGATCGAGGCATGCAATTGCTCTTGGACACAAGTGACGCGCATCCATCGCGTGCTGCGGCAGCGGTGTGGTGATGGACTCCCAGCCCCTGCAGTGCAACGCTCACACAGTGCAGACCTGCATCGCAACGCACAGCGCAGCGCAGCATGAATCCTTCGCAGCTCGCGCCAAACCGAGTCGTGACGGCCCAGCGGGAGGTGTCCTGCGGCAGGACCTACCCTGGTCTTCCTCCTGTCATAGTCAACCCTAATGTAAGACCCTGTTGTAGACTGCCCATGCGGGACTTCCTACTACGTCTCGCTTTCGTGAGCTCGGCCTGAGAGAGCGGGGTAGTACTTGTCCTCGAGCACCAGAGCAGCATATCGCCAGTAGAACAGGCTCCGCACGACCGCTGCAGCATCGACATCCGTTCCGCACCACATCCGCACCATCCCGATGGCGCTCAAGATGAACATGACTAGGCGCGCGGCCGGCGTGCAGCAGCAGCGCGGCAAGCAGGCGCTGCGCGTGACCGCGGCCAGCCGCCCCGCCAAGGTGAGGCTCTTCGTGGCCGCAGATGATGAAGAGTCCTGCTGGCGCTCACACTGCGCACGAGACTCAGCCTACAAGAGGTCGGCTGGTCCAGCGGGCAGCCAGCAGCGGCTCAGCAGTGCGCGCTCAGAGTCCTGGCGCGAAGCGGTGGCGATGGGGATGAGGATGCCGGCGCCTCCACAGCCCTGCGAGCAGAGAGCAGGAGCGCCGCCGGACTCCACGGCGCAGCGCTGCATGTTTGCACGCGCTCAGCCAGTGCCAGCATTTGCGGGCTCCGTGCGCCTCGCCGCATCGCCTCATTGGAGAGTTGCGCGCGAGTCCAGCAGCGAGATCACTGCACCTGCCGCACCGCAGAGGCTTGGGCGCAGCGTGATGCGAGCTCCAGCGCGCACGAGAGGCATCACCCGCTGCGCCGGGTGGCTCTCCCAAATTGCTGTTGTACAAGTTTCAGAATGGCATGCGGCACTTTTGCGATGTGCGCGCAGGTTGAGCGCGCGGGCGTGGTCGCCAAGGCGATGGCCTCGTACGTCGTCGAGCGGCGCACGACCTCGCCGGCCCGTGGCGCCAGCGCCGCGCCGGGGGCTCCGGCGGACGCGGTCGTCCTGTCGGTG
>QAXK01001812.1:0-13860 GCA_004335735.1 Chlorella sp. KRBP
GTACACAAAGGGGGTGTACGGATCTCATCATCATCTCATCAACCGAAGGTCACTGGGTACAGCTGATCCAGCAAGCACACCAACAGCAGGGGTTGGAACCCTCCATGTCACATTCAGCTGCACTGTCACTCTTGTTTGGAAGTCAGCACTGCGTCCTGCCTGCCACAACGCGCACTGTGTTGGATGCGTTGAGGGACAGCAGCATCAGTGCTGGACTGGCAGGGTACGACATGGGTGCAGTGCTGCAGAGCTTTGAGGCCGTTGCTGCATGTTACCCTGGTGTGCTCAACACTGAGGGGCCTGGTGATGCTGCTACTAGCAGAGTTATTGGGCTGATCAAGGCACTGGAGGCTGTTGGCAGAGCCTGCAGTGTGTTTGCTGTGCCGCACTGCTGCAACAACCCAGGGTGCAGCAACCTGGCAAAAGTAGGGGAGCAGTCTATTGTGTCAGGCAAGGGCTGCAAATGCAGCGGGTGTCAGGTTGCACGGTACTGTGGGAAGGACTGCCAGAAGGCACACTGGAAGCAGCACAAGCTTGTGTGCAAGATGCTGCAAGCTAGCACAGTGCAGCACAGTTGATGCACTGTCCTCGGCGGCTTTTGCAGCTCCCATAGTGCATCCACACCTCGTGTGGACAGATACCCATGTTTCAGCACACTGCTACAGACTACGATGCCCTGGTTGCTGATTGTGATAGGTTGGGATCGTAAGTGCCACATAAAGCCGCTTTGCCGGCGCTGCTGACACAGTTCAGTGACTTGCAGCGCTGCAGCAGCTAGCTGCTTGATCTGCAGGGCTTGGAGGGCACAGATCGTTGCAGGCCTGTGTGTTGGTGTCTTCGGAGTTTGCTGAGATGTAAGAAAGTGCATTGCCAGGTTCTCATTGTGCAGCTGGAAAAACTTCAGTGTTGCTACCAAACAGCTGCCTGTCTGGAAGCCCGCGACTAAAGTGAAATCATTTGCCGTGGCACAAACAGACGCGTCTAAACCCTCTATATATCACAGACACATGAATGTCTCTTGGCCCCATCGTGCATCCTCTGGTCCTGCAACTGTGCCTGGCGCACTTCGAAGCACTAAAGCTTGGTGTTTGGTAAATTCAGCAAGCGAATGTGAAATACGATGTGCTGCCAGGCTCTGCCATGCACATGCATAACAGTTACTTGCGCCTGTTCGTCTACCCTGGCCCACCTCTCCATACAGCAGCACCCAGGGGCAGTTCAGACACAACATACTTGCTCAAGGACATTTGAGAGATAACTTTCTTGCCAAGGGGCAATCAACCTTGCAACGAGCTGACACGTGGCACTGAACGGAAGCAACGGGTGAAAGACTCTTCGCCTACCAGGGGCTCAATATCACTGCGATATCAACTGTTTCGTCTTTTGATAGACCTTGCCGAGCATCACGAGAAAATGAAGAAGATCCAGCTGGCACTGCTTTCACGACTGCTGTCAAGAGCGGGAAGGTGCCTGTTGTATGCACTGCGGAGGGCGGGCCTCAGCTCCATGCCCAAGAAGCGTGAGCCCATCCAAGCAGCAATGATTCTGGCGCGCACAAACTCGCAGCAATTGGCAATGGGGCCAGAACAGCAGCAGGACTTGTGCAGATGCCCAGCAGGGCCAAGTCAGGGCTCAAAACAGGTGCAGGAGGAGGTCAGCGGCTCAGGCAGGGAAACATCCAACGGCATGAGCCCAGAGGAGTACCAGTTGTTTTATGCTGCAATCAGCTTGAGGAAGCACAGGGCTCCCAGGGCTCCACAGGCAGTTACCCCTCAGCTCTGCAACAGCAGCAGCAGTGACAGCAGACGGCACAACTGTGTCACAAGCCTTGTGCTAAGTTAGCCTGAGTTGAAGTTGGCCTGCGCACAGGTCATGTTGCGGTCTGTTGCAGTGTGTTGCTTGTGGGAGCCTCTGCGCATATGGCAGCAGCAGGCAGCATGCTGTGCACTCATGTTGGTGAGGTCAAGGAAGTGATGGTTGTTCTGCCTGTGCCCAGCATCAGCCAAGGTGCTGTTGTGGCCGACGGGATGTAGTGGAGAAACATGCGGCCAACGGGAGATATCGGACGTGTAACCAACGGCTGTAATGCCTGATCCATGTGCACCACGTGATATGAGAGAATTGCCTGCAGAGCATTGGCCGGGTGAAACATGCCGAGTGATACATGGCCTCACAACAGGAAACTGACCATACCATGCCATGAACAATCCACGCACCCCCGGCATTGGTCAGGCAAGAATCAGGGATGTTTCCCACGAAAATGGGTTGTCTGCTATGTTACAGTAGCGCAGCAGCAATGTGCAGCAACGCCGTACTAGCAGCATCAACGAAAGACCAAGACCCAAGCAAAGTCGTAACAAGCACTTCTCAACCCGATGCCTGACAACATAGCATTCAACATGCCAATCAAATAGCATGATGGGATCTACAGCACGACATGGCTATCACGACTGCTGCTGCCTGCACTTGATGGCTGCACCAAGCCGGCAGCACCTGCAGGGTGGCAGCATGCAGCTCTCACAGCGCGACATGGCCATAGCCAGTGTGGCACGTGGCATCTGGTTCTGAAGCTCCAACCTCAGCTGAGGCATCAGGCCAACTGCGCAGTAGGTTGGCAGCCCAAATGGGTACACGCAACTTGAAGCCAGGCACTATAGGGGCAGGCACTACAGGGGCAAGCACTACAGGGGCTGCCACACACAAGTAAGGGAGAGTGGCAAGGGACAGGGGCTCCATCATAGAGCGTTTGTCCTCATACAAAGCCACATGCGGGGTAAGGAAAAGGGAATGCTGTGCTTGCTGCACCTGCGATGCGTTGCATGCTGACACTGCCGAGCATGTGTTTGTGATACTGCATGCAGTACCATGGCGAAGTGGCGGACCCTGCAGACGGCGCACACAACCCACTACAGATACACATCACATCAAGGCACGCCTGCAAAGCCCATCAAGCTGCTTAGCACTGCCAAGCAGCTGCTGCCAGGCTACAATGTGCTTGCAAGCACACTTCAACATCCTCGCAAGCACGCAACAGCAACGTCTCACTCAACATCAGGGGTCTACAACGTGCCATGAGATGGCATGTGCATGCGTTCACAGCAAGGCTTTGTCGCTGTGCTTCTTTCAATCGCTGCAAAACCCCAACAAGGTACCAGCAAGGCCTGTGGCTTCAAGTTGGCGGCAAGGCCTTGCCTTGTCACACAGCAGGACACTAGCCAGAGCACTGCACAGCGCACTGCAGCACCCAGCACAAGCACATGTCCCCAATAACACCAACAGGCAGCGCAGTGCTGCAAGCTACCAAGTATGATTGATATTGGGATTGTCACAAGGGTGGCAAAAAGCAGCGAGCCATTGAGCCTTAGTAGTCACAGGACCACTGACACAGGCCCAAGCAAGCTGCGGATATCATTCGGTGCTGCCATAGCCTGGGTGGTTCACCAGGCCATTGCCAATCCCAGGTCACTGCCAACCCAACACAGGGGCGCATGCCGCTGCACCACAAGGCAGCACAGCACAGCACTGCACATCCATCCTTGTCCCGCTTCTGCCCACAAGGGAACGGCTGCACCCACTGCATCGAGCCATTCTGTGGGGGCTCTGTCACGGCGGTAAACCACTAAGGTCTGTGTGCTGCCAGCAGCACAGTCGCCAACCGTGCATGCTGCTGCCGCAGCACTGCCTGACACTGACAAGCAACTCACGACAGTCTGAGAGGTCGGTACCTCGAGCCACGGCCGCGTAAGCTGAAACCCCTTGCAAGTATCCCGATGCCAGGACCAACAACAGCACACAGCACACAGGGAGCCAGACACTGCCCAGCATACAAAGAGACCCCGGTCCATTTCAGGACGTGCCACAAAGCCACAGTCTCTGTGCAGATGTCAGTCACTGCTTGGGGATAAGCGTCACAGGTGGACAGGCAAAGAGAACTACACCGGCAACAAGCAAAGCATTGGCTTGTGGACACCGGCTGCATATACAACACAAGTCAGGTAGGTCACAGGCATGATACATAGATGCACCTGCAGGTGGCAGTAGCATCGTCACAATACCACTTGACAGTGGCACAACAGCTGCGTTCCAGGCACTTTACTATGCAAGGGGTTGTATTGCCAACACACAACACACAAGGGGGTTCCTGATGCCCAGTACCAGGCGTCAACACAAGCAGTACCACCAAAGGGTGTCTGTCGACCAACAGGTGCCTTTCAGATTGGGTACTGGATGCTGGGACCCAAATGCTGGGTGACCTCCACAACAACAGCACCACACCATCTGGCATGCAGCCCCACACACCAGTGCCTGGCAGGAAGCCAAGAAAAAGAATCAGCCATTCAGCCACACGTGGCTGGATGTATGGCCAGGCCCATGTCAAGTGCAGGCTGGCTGTGCTAGCAAGCTGGTGTTTTATGTAAGACGCCATGTGCTAGCAGCATGATACCACAGAGGTATGATTCCAACCCCAAGCTGCAGCCATGCCTACAGCCTGCCGGTTACAACAGCCGTTTTATTAAGCACTGACCTCTGTGACTCCACTGACCACTCGAGACTCAAACAGCATATCAACACAAGTCTGTGCTGCACACAGCTATCCAGGCGTGCAGCCTGTTGCAGAGCCGCTTGTCAGGCTGTCCAACAACAAAGACTGTCTGCCTGGCTGCTGTCCAAGCATAGCAACCTTGCGCTGCAGACACCACTCAGGCCGGCAGCACATACAACACACATGCCACCCACCAGGCCGGCTCACAGCACTGGCTGCCTCCCAGACAGCAGTTGTGCCCGGGTCTGGTCACACATAACACACGGGTGAGAGCCCATCCTGTGTTGCACACATTGGCAAGGCTCACAGCAACACGGCGCACACCAGGTCGGCTCACATCACTGGCTGCCTGCCGGGCAGGAGCTGTGTCCTGGCCTGCTCCTCAGCCAGCCAGAAGGTCAGCACAGAGGGGCCATCAGGCCAGTAGGGCCAGCAGGCCAGCATGCCCTTCGCCATCTGAACGTGCGACGCAATCTGGCTCAGGCTGTAGCTGAGCATGTTGGCCACCATGTGCTCCCGTTTCAAGCTCAGCTGCAGCCGGTCCAGCAGCTGCTGGTACTCCTCGTAGCCGTCGACCCTGTACTGCAGCGTCGGCGGCGCGCAGCCGCGGCCGCCGTCGGCTGCGGCGGCTGCGTCGAGCTGCTGCTCCAGGACTTGGAAGTCACGCAGGACGTTGATGCGGTCCTGCTTGACCTTCTCGACGTACTCAAGGTACAGGCTGTAGCAGGCGATGGCTGACTCACGCATCTGTGAGGGCAGCTGGATGTGGTCTGCCACCATGGCCCAGTGTGCTGCAGGCGGCTCCTCAAAGTCCCCTGTCTCCAGGTTCATCAGCTTCAGCTCCCACATGCCGATCCTGAAGACAGAGGCATGAACAGGGCAGCGCAGGCAGGACAAAAACAACCAGGGCAGGGTCAATAGTGACTGATTGGATGAGTGAGCGGTGACCAGTCATCGCTGTTGCTATGTTCTTGTGCTTGGATGCCAGGTGCTGCTTGCGCAGAACGGCCGCACGTCTAGACAAGCATTCTAGTACACATAAGTTGCCCACAACAGGTCAAGGGTGCGAATTGTCGCACTGCTGCATGTTACAGAGGTGGTGTGTTCGTCCGTGACCGAGTACGTCATGTCAAATATCATGAGATGAGCTCACCTGTTGCGTGTGCCAAACTTGCGCACACCATCAATGACCTCCTCCATGGCCTGAACCAGGCTGACACTGCAGGGCACGTCGGGGCAGGGGCGGTCGACGTACGGCAGCAGCTGCTGCAGCTGCTGCAGCTTGGCCCTGAAGCACAAAGGCACGCAATGCAGGGCACACACACAGGGTTGAGTCACAACCTCAGGCTCATAACTATCAGGCTTCTGATTGTCAGGATCGCAACGCAAACAACTGGCTTGTCGCCTGCTCAATGGCCACAGTATCTAGCTTTGACTCAGAGGGGTTCCTACAACAGCCGGCATTCACTCACTTGTACCAGTCGACAATCTCGTGCACGTAGAACATCTCGTTGGCACTGCGGGAGGGGAAGAAGCCTGCGGCCATGTGTCGCGCCTGCAGCTGCCTGCTGGCCTCCAGCAGTGTGGGCGGGGACCCAGAGTACCTCCGCATGTCAACCTCTGGAGCTGCCACCTCTGCTGCTGCTGGGGGTGACCCCGGCGCTGCTGCTGCTGCTGCTGCTGCTGCTGCTGCTGCTGGCATCACTGCCATCCCTGCAGGCTGCTGCTGTGGGGCCACAAACCCTGCCGAAGGGTCCTGTGCTTGCAGTGCGGCAGGAGGGTGGGCAGGGGCTGCAGGAGCCCCGCCAGCAGCAGCAGCAGCCCCTGCGAGGTCTGCAAAGGCGTGCCTGAGGCTGTCGCCTGTCAGCAGGGCTGATGGTATGCTTGGCAGGGGCGACATCATCTCAACAGACTGCTGTTGGGACAGGCGCTCCATCAGCATGTCCATCATGTCCGCATCAAACAGCAGGAAGTCGTCTGCGATCGCTGCCGTGGCAGTCAGATCTGCGCTGAAGGCCATGTCACCCATCTGCTGCAGCTGCTGCACCACCTGCTGCGGCTCAGGGTGCTGCATGGCAGGCCGCATCTGCTGCTGCTGCTGCGCTGGAGGCATGCCGCCTTGCTGCTGCTGCTGAGGGGGGTCTGCCTTGAGGGATGGTTGCAAGGCACGCAGGGACGGCAGGGTGAAGCCCTGGAAGGCGTCCGCAGGCTGCAGCTGCTGCTGCTGGTGGGGTGCTGCGGCACTCATGGGGCCAGTGGTGGTCACGGGACCCCACATGGCCTGCTGCTGCTGCTGCTGTTGAGCTGGTTGCCTCATGGCTTGCACCTGCCCTTGTTGGCTGTAGGGATCAGCTGCAGGCCTGCCAACCTGCTGCGCAGGCCCCAGCCCAGCTGCAAACGACACGCTGGCGCGAGGCAGCAGACCAGCAGGCAAGTGGCTGTCTGCGCCAGCTGCACCAGACCAGCTGTGGTGGCGGGAGCTGCCCAGTGGCAGCAGCTGCTGCTGCTGCTGCTGCTGTCCGGGGGCGGCCATGCGGCCCTCTCGCGCTGCGGACGCACCAAAGGGTGCCCCCAGGTCCCAATCAGCCCCCGCTGCTGCGCCTGGGTTGGATGTCATGAGGTTCCCTGCGCGCGCGAGCCAGGCTGTTGGGGTGCTGCTGAAGCTGCGAGAGGGCTGCTGGGCATCGAGGCCGCTTGGCTGCAGGAGGCCGAGGCCTAGTGAGGGCTGGCCTGCAGGAAACAGGTCTGCGTCAAAGCCCCCCGTGCGTGCTGGCATGGACAGTGACCGGGTCAGGCTCATGCCTGGGTTGTTCAGGAGGTCTAGGAAGCCGCCTGCCGTCCACTGGCCCTGCTGCTGCTGCTGCTGGCCGGTGCCCTGCTGCTGCTGTGCTGGGAGGTCCAGAGGCTGCGCCTCCCATGACATGCACTGCTCCTGCTGAATGGGGGCAAGCCCTGGGCCTAGTGCTGCTGCCTGTCCTGCAGCAGCAGCGGCGGCGGCTGCGCCCTTACCAGGTAGCAAGACTGGCAGGGCCTCAACGTCTGCTGAGCCATACTGGGGCAGTTGGACCATGCCGAATGGGCCCGCCTCCTCGACCTCCGGTATGAGCTCTGCGGGAGGCTGCTGCTGCTGCTGGAAGTCCTGCTGCTGCTGCTGCTGCTGCTGCCAAGCTGCGGCATCGACACCTGCTGCCGCCGTTGGTGCTGATCCGGACCTAGCAATGTCCTGCAGGTGGGTCCAGCTCCCGCCATGAGGGATAGGCTGCATGGGGCTGGATCTGCTGCGCAGCTGCTGCAGCTGTGCCAGCTCCTGCTGTGGCATCTGCTCCAATGGCTGCTGCTGCTGTGCTTGCTGTGTCTGCTGCTGCAGGACTGGTTGCAGCTCCAGCTGCTGCTCCTGCAAGGCTGGCAGGTGCTGCATAGCCTGGTGCTGGTGCAGGGGTTCCTGCCTTGCCCTGGAGGCCAAAGACAGGCTGCCAAGGGCCTGAATCAGAAGCATGTGCTCATCACGACCAGCCACAGCACGCTCCAGGGCTTCATGCTTGCGCCTGAGCTCGGTGTTGAGGGCCAACAGCTGCTGGTATTCCTCCTGCTTCTCCATGGCCTCCTGCTCCAACGCAGACATCTGCGCACACAAATAAGGCAGAGGCACATGAATTATCGCATACGTATGCAAGCTGTGCTTAAAGCAGTGCTGGAAAGGTCTCAACACCCGTCGAGCAGGCAGCAGAAAGTGCATCAACCATCGCTATGCCAGCTAGGAGAGCTTGGGCCAGCGCAACAACTCAGGACACCTCAGTCCTCACCCGTTGTTTTTTGCGTTCATAAAAGCGTCGGTGGGCGCGCTGTAGAGCAGGGGGAAAAACAGCAGCAGAGACAGCAGAGACCCCCAGGGCAAGTCAGACACAGCTGAAGCATGAAAGCAGACACGTATTCGCCCCTTGGCAGCAAGCCAAGTATGATGCGCTGGCAGTACTGCCTTAACCCATCCTGGCCCGGCCAAAAGCAAGTCCTCACCTGCTGGGCAGTTTCCACCCCTGTGTTCTTGCGCTGCCTGCCTCTGCCACGCTTGGCAGGCTTCTGCACCTCATCGTGGTACGTGCTGTGCTGCACTGAGCCCGCTGTGTCACTACCAGGCCCACTGCTGCCTCCCAGCTGCTGCTGGAGCTGCTGCAAGGCCGCCTGACTGGGTGCGAAGCCACCACCACCACTGCTATCTATGTCCCTGCGCAGCTGCACGTCGTTGAAGCTGCTACCTGGAAGTCCTTTGCTGCGTGGGGAGCCAAGGAGGGGCTGCTCCTGCCTCAAGCTTTGGTCCTGCAGCGCACTTTGGGCACCCCATGCCATCTGCAACTGTTGTGTGAAGGAATCGACCTCTGTAAGGTTGCCTGGCCTGGTGGCAGGGTACTCTTGATAACCAGACATCACTCCGGTAGTTATGCTGCGCGTATTCTGCCTAAAGGGCGGTGGTGCCACCGCGCACTTGCTCGACATGGCTGAGTTTACACGATACGTCGACGGTGTGCATATTCCTCTGCCTCAACATGGTCTCTCAATAACCGCTACTTTGATATGTATGTTTGCGCTTGGCGTGGGTTCTGTCAGAGCGTTGACAAATCTGGTTGTTGCGACCTGGAGGAGCTGGCAACGTTGCGTTTCACCGACCACAGTGAACTCTCTTTCTTCTGTTTGTTCTCAAATCAGATCCAAGGTTGACCGTGTGCGCTCGGAACAAGCGTGCGGACTTCTTCTCTCGCAAATTGGATGTCGCTTGAAGGTCGCGCTGAAGCACCGCAGAAGACTGCTGGAGAAAGAAGCTACGCCGGGAAGGTCACTTGTGTCTGTACGGCACCACGTTTGAGGGCATCCTGCTCACATAGAGCACTGCACTGGGAGTCCCATACACACAGAGGAGGATTATCTTATACGAGTCGCACCTAGTGTTGCTGAGACAAATGGTGAGGAGCCGTGCCACCAACACGTCTGGAGATACATTTTGTGTTTATTTGTGTGGCACGTCCGCGAGTACTCTTGGGCACACATGTCAATGTACAGCCTGCAGCCTGCTGTACCCGTGCGCTGCAGCTTCCTGTCAGTGGCTGCAAAGAGTATAGCCACATCAAAAGGAAGTTCCGCAATGCCATCTTTGCGGTTCCAACATGCTGCTCTTCGCTTTGGAGCGGACATGAACCAAGTCTTCACCTGCATGCACACTTTGTAGGATCACTCCTTGCGATTGCGCGACCACATCACACTCGTCCTTTGGCATCGTAGCGATCTCAAACATTATGTTGCCTTGATTCCATGGTGTGTTGGTTGTTATAGCCTCACTTTGTACTGGTCCTGCCTGATCATTGACTGCTGCACGCACTCCGTCAGTTACTGAGTGCCACACTCACCATTCAGTAAAACGGTGCTGCTAACACCTCCACAACATACAGGCAAAGGGAAAGTCCCCACAACAAGAGATCACTCATGCTTGACACAGCTCAACAGAAGCACTGCAGCAGTCTGGATGCACAAGCACGTATGGCTGCAAAGAAGAGCACAGCCAGTCAAATGCCTAAGCTGCACATGCGCACAGCTCTGTCATGGGCACACAGTGCCACAGATGTGCGACAGATGATACACTGCATCGACTGGATCAGATCAGCTGCTGCTCAGGCAGCTGCTACTGCTGCTGCTGCTGCTGCATTGGACGCCAACAGGTCAAATCAGCTGCAGCTGGGGCTGCTGCTGCTGGTACTGCTATTGCTGCTGATGATGCAGCTGATGCTGCTGCTGCTGCGTTTGACGCCAACGGGTCAAATCAGCTGCAGCTGCTGCTGCTGCTGCTGCTGCTGCTGGGGCTGGGGCTGGGCCTGCTCCACAACGTCCTGGAATAGCTGGTCCAACAGCTGCCCTTCATCGCCTGCGTTCCTGCACACATCCCATGCACGCCTGAACTCCCTGCGCAGCTTGTCGCACCCCTCTGCAGGACGTTGACACAGCAGCAGGCAACACCCGAGACAGTGTGTTTGGTTGATTCTCATCCATACGCAGGGAACAACACGCGGCAATGTTTGTCCACGTGCTACAAGAGGACGCAGCCTGACCAGGACCATGTGTCGCAGATGGCACGCCAGCAATTGGCTGCTGGGCTGTCCGCCCGCAATCACACATACACCATGCACCACTATCGTGGCTCAACTGCACCACTATCGTGGCTCAACTCAAGTGGTGTCCTGCCCAAGGCCTCAAATGAAGCCATGCCCAAGCCTTGGACAGATCAGTTTGTGGTAATCACACTGACCTGCATGCACAGTCCTGCCCAGGTCATGGCTCAGCTCAAAGGGGTCCTCAATGCACAGCAGGTGGCGCTCAGTGCCCACACGGGTCGTCCTGCAACAACACATACATATGTTTTTTCAATTCATTTTGGGAAAAAGCGGATTCCAAAGCATCCAACAGTTCACAGATGACTTCCAGCGACGGCCTGCA
This sequence comes from Chlorella sp. KRBP, assembly GCA_004335735.1. Taxonomy (NCBI): domain Eukaryota; kingdom Viridiplantae; phylum Chlorophyta; class Trebouxiophyceae; order Chlorellales; family Chlorellaceae; genus Chlorella; species Chlorella sp. KRBP. The sequence goes on from QAXK01001812.1 coordinate 11,021, forward strand.
CATGTGTGACTCACCAGCCACCCTTCAAGAGCGACACAAGCCAACACATGTGACCTTCAGACAAAAAATTGACCCCAGAGGTGACCCAGCAGCATTGGTAGATGCACACCTGAATGGCTGTGACCCCCGGCAACACATGACCCCGCATGTGACCCAGCACAACCAAGGCGAAATGCAAGTGACTCACCAGCCCTTGTCTGCCTTGGTGAGGGCTCCCCCAACACGTATGGACACCACGGCCTGCCTGTAGTCATGGTGGCGGGCCCAGTAGGAGATGAAGGACACCAGCAGCTCAGCCACACTCTCCCTGTTGGCGGCCCCAAAGCCTGCCAGGCGCCCCATGTCGTCACAGAAGTCACAGGACCAGGGGCCTGGAGAGGCACACACGTGGGCAGGGCAGGGCATAGGGCACACTCGTCAGAACAAAGGTGTCCTCTCTTGCCGGAACTTTCCAGTGGGTGGAACCTGGTTCCTGGGTTCCGCTCCTGCAACCTGTTCACTACGATAAAGTGTAATAGCACCTGTAGGCTACATGGCCACTCCCAGAGGCTGGGCTCACGGCAGCTAAAAGACCAGGGACCTGGGCTAGAGTCGTACGTGGAGAACGCGGGAGCCCCGAAAGATGGCAACAGAGGGGCTTGCACTGACATGGCAGGCAAGGGGCAGGCACAGCATGCTCAAAAAGGATCGATCAATCAAGCTTGAAGCTCAGTGTGGGTGCACAGGTCATGGTGGCTGTGTTGACTGCAGCACTTGCTGTGCGGCTGCGCGACCTCCCCACTCACCCACAGTGCGCCTGAAGGTTGGTGGCATCTCCTGCAGGATTGGCAGCACAGGAGGGTCCCGCCCCTGCAGATACAGCAGCAGTGCAGCAGCACAAAAGTACAGCACTAGTGCTCAACAGCTACATCAGGTGAGTGTTGCCCTGGGTCATGGGGTGAGTCCTCAACACCCACATACCTATCACTTGCCTGCCTCTCCCATCCGCCAGTGTGATATGCCCAGCACAAGCCTGACTGGTGCAAGCTTTACCAGGCTCATTGTGGTGACTGTGCCAACGACTGCGCCTGCCTGCTGGCCTGTTCTGAACCCTCAACCCTGAACCCCCAACCCCGGCCCCATACCCCAAACCCACCTGCAGGTGTGAGATGCACATAAGCACGTAGGCATAGCTGCTCAGGGTGCCGACATACGCGTCGTTCACGCGCCGCCTCTTGGCCCAGTGCTTGACCAGCAGCACCAGCGCCCGCAGGCGCGCATCAACTGCACCATAGTCGCGCAGCAGCTTGGTGTTGATGACGGCCAGGCGATTGTTCACAGTGACGTCGACCTTGAAGCCTGCGAGCGGGAGAGTGTGAAGTGCGGGAAGCAAGGTCGAGGTCTTCAACTCAGCAAAGCACAAGCGCACAGTATTGCCATCATAACAGCATGTTGACGACACATCATTCACCTGGTTACACGCCAGATCCCTCGTGTTCAGTTTGACGTCCCCATCATGCCGTTGCTAGCTGTGCCTGATTACAGCCTGGCACTGACACACACATATCCGCTCACAACACTGCCCGATGCTGCAGCTGACTGCAATGCACACCATCCTCGATACAAATCCCCAGCACTGCAGACGACATGGTTCACTTGTCTCTGGGTGCATGTGCACAGTGATGTACACAGTACACTTCCTGCAATGTGCTATACTGTTCGCTAACAAAGAAAGGCAGCCTACACACAGCAGGGCTGCAGCAGTGCAGACCAGACAGCTCACCTGTGTCTGGGTGCACAAACTTGACGACTGGCATGCGTGCGCGGGGGATCGCAAACACCTCCAGCATCCCTGCCTGCTCCAGCTGCTCCCCAAGGTGGCTCACGACCTCCCCTGCAACAGAAGGCATGAAGGAATATTACAGGCCTACGAGGGCGCCTTGCATGTGATGTACTCCTTGGTTGATGGACATTGGGGTTCTTGGGTGCAGTGGAGGTGAGCCAAGAGGCAGTGCAGCAAGCCTCATGGTACCAATGCTTGTTGCAACACTGATGACGAGGCCGTTTCTTTGATTGAAAGTTCATGGCATGCTCATGGTTGCGTCAGACCCACGCCAAGAAGTAGCCACTAGTACTCACCCCTCTCCTCCTTAGTGTCACTGACTTCAGACAGCTCCAGGCACACGTCCAGGTCATTGTTGCCACCAATGTCCAGCTCATTGGCGCCACTGCAGCACACACAAGCACGCACGAGTGAGAAGGAGTGAGTGAGTGAGTGAGTAACCTCGGTCATTGTGGGCGCCAATGCCCAGCCCATCGGCACCTCAACAGCACACATAGATGGCTGAGAAAGCTGTAAACCAAGCAAACCAAGGAACGCCTTGAGAACAGCCACCGTCGCATTTCCTGTTCAACCCGCTGGCCAGTTGTACAGGATGCATGATGATTCCGTGTCGGCCGACAGCACTGGTCCTGGTGTTCTGGAGCGCGAGCTGCATGTTGCGCTTGTGCTGCATGTGACACTCACCTGCCAAAGAGGTGAACCTGAGCTGTGGGCCACAGCTGCTTCAGCATACCACTTACTGCCGACCAGGCCTCCGCCTGACGTGCGCGCTGTGCCTGCAGGCATACCCACACAGCCAGACACGCAAGGCACAACCCTCATACTTGCGCTTTGGGTCAAAAGCATGTGCTTGCTGTTCTAGTCGAGTACGTGTGCTTGGTCCAGTCCTGTCGCAAGTTGGATGGTGGCCTCACCGGGGTGCGCCCGCACACACACACACACACACACACACACACACACACACACACAGGCATGCACCCATGCACATGATGATGATGTCAAGCTCAACACAGGGGGA
>QAXK01001815.1:0-14429 GCA_004335735.1 Chlorella sp. KRBP
AGCTCACCACAGACACCTTACAGGCTCCCTTACATGCCGCTTTCCAACCGCCTCCTCACTCCTCACTCCTCACTCCTCAAGCCACGACCAGCCTCCGGCCGACTTGCGCGCAGCTGCTGTTGAATACCTCGTCAAACCACAAGCCTCTCTCCTGGGCTGTCTGCACCTCTGCACCAGCACAGAGGCAATGTAGCCCGTGGCGCGACGTCACTGATGTCACGTTGAAGCATGGGGCGCCCTCATGAACAGTAAAACAAATGACCAGTGGGATGAGCCTTCGGGCAGTAGCTTCATATGCAGTGCGCAGCAAGCCACGCAAAGGCCATTTCATAGCGGGTGGCTCTCGGACGACGTCTTGCTTCTTGCGGATGGAGACCAGGCAGTTTCTTGCATGCAATCTACTTGCGGATGGTGACGAGGCCGTAGCCCTCCAGCGCCTCTCCCATGTCCTTGAGGGTCTGCTTGATGGGGATGTACGTGACGCCCAGCTCCCTCATAGCCTTCTCGCCTGCAGCACCAACGACACGGGCGGGTGAACACTGCTTGCCGGAACACAGTAGCACGAGCAAAAAGGAAGGCAGGGGAACGAGGCATACGTGGATCTGCATATGTGCGCCTCAACGTGCAGGAACCACTAGGGCAGCTTGCGCGCGCACCTGACATGTAGGCCGTGCCTCCGACGTTGGCGCTGCGCGGCAGCACGGACACGCGGCACAGCACGAGCAGGTGCATTGCCTTGGCTGGACATGGGCTGCGTCGCCGCTAGTTGGGAGACTGGTCGGGAGGAGGTGGACGTTACAGCCGGCCCACTAGCTTATGACTATGGCCCGGGCTGCCTGTGCGTGCCTCTCGTGCTCACATGGTGGCTGTCCCATTGCCTCTCTGTCCACTAGCAGCTAGCTGGCCACTACTCACCTGAGGCCGTCCTTGGGGAGGCCCATGAGCGGCGCCAGCAGCAGGACCAGCCAGCGGGGAACCGTAACAAAGGCCTTGCCCACCTGCGACAGGTCACGGCGTGAGGTGGCAATGCCAGGTTTGGGGGTCAGCGCTGGGCTGGACGTAATGCCTGCGCACTGACAATGTTCTCATTGCCACCTAAGCCACGCACCTGCTTGGGGTAGAGCTCGTTCATCATGGCCACCAGCTCCTGGAAAGTGTGGATGTTGTTGGTGGCAATATTCCTGCAGCAGCGGCAGCACATACGCAAGGGCAGTAAGCTCCAGCCTGTGCCAGCAGTTGAAGCGCTAGACGGCGGGCACGCGACTGCGTTGCCGTCCCCACCGTCCTAGGTCCACCAAAGGCGTACCTGCCGTTGGCCTTGGGGTCAAAGGCGGCCACGCAGTGCAGCGCCACCACGTCGCGCACGTCCACCTGGCCAAAGCCTGCAGCCATTAAGGGCATGGAAAAGGCATCAAACGTCCCACTCGCACAGCTGTGTGAGGAGCTCCTCACAGCATGTGCTGGTGCTGCTCCTGATCCTGCACACGCCACGCTGCTGGCGCTCGGTGCCCTCCGGCAGCGGCCACTCGCACGCCTCGACATCTATTGCTGAGGCCAGCTCTCCGGTGCCCCATCCCCACTTCAGCGGCAGGGCACAGTCGTGACAGCAGCAGCACGCACCGACGTGTGGGCAGGCAAAGGAGAACTTGCCCTTGACGAACTTGCGGAACAGGTCCACGCTCTCCCCTGAGGAAGCAAGAACAGGGCCAGCATCGTGAGTGTGAGGCCGTGTGACACTTGGTTAGACACCTGCAGAGGGCGCGTGTGCAAGCGGCTGAGCTGATGCCGCCGCTGGGCACGAGGCAGGGCGTGCACTGCCCAGGTCACGCACGGCTCACCGTCGCCCCTGGCGATGGCGGGCGGGCCCCAGATCATGGGAGGGTTGATGACCACCTGCGTGGTGTTGTTGCAGCACCCAGGAGCATCAATCAAGTCAGTGAGTCATTGGAGGCCTCTAGCAAAAGGTCACGCGCCCAAAGAGGAAGGTGACGGGGCTCTCACCAGGTCCCAGTTGGTCTGCTTGCCAGCAAGCTCCCACGCCTTCTTCTCGGCCTGCACGCAGCGTTGGACCACCGCAACAGGTCACCGCCAGCCGCCGTTGTGTGGCCCGACGGCGCCCAGAGCAGCTGCACCCGCTGACGCTGTCCCTTGAAGCACGAGTGACCCCATTCATGTACCAATCAAGCCGCCACCCTCACCATCGTCTTGCTGTAGTAGTAGGGCTGCGCAAAGAGGCTGGACACGGTGTTCCAGTCCGCTTCAGTGTGCATGTACCCGGCCGGCTTGTCACGGTACGAGTGCAGCACGGCGGCGCACGACGACGTCAGCACCACTCGCTTGACGCTGTCCACCTGGCTCGCGGCGTCTGCGGTCAAACGCAGGGCAGCGTCATGGGTTACATCAGCAACGCATCGCAGGGCGGCAGGGTGGTGTAGCTTGCACACGGGACCGGCCAGCCGCAGCAGCAAGGCGGCTTTGCCTTGGTGTTTTGAGTGCAGGCCATGTACAGCAGGCCACAGCAACGCTGCGGCGCTGAGGCGTGCGGCACTCACTGAGCACGTTCTCGGTGCCCTGCACAGCAGGGTCCACCAGACGCTTCTGCGCCTCCTCTCCGTACCCGCCGCTGGCCGTGTAGGGCGATGCCGTGTGGAACACCACGGAGCAGCCCTGCGTAGTGGCGCCGGCAGGACGCGTGGCAGCCAGGTGAGACTAAGGACTGGCAATGGGCACTGACTGGCTGCCTGAGTCGTGGAAGATGTACATCTGTACTGCCACTTCGCACACCTGCGCCACAAGCAGCCTGGCACGTCCAGCACCTCCTTGCCCGCACCCAGCGTGAACACCAGGTGCTGATCCGGGGTGTCCGTGGTGGTGGCGAACGCCGGGGGGGCGCTGCCCTCTGCCGCGCCTGCCTCGTCAATGTCGCAGCATCTTGCGTTGGTCGTGTACGCCGCTGGTGGTGTGTACGGCTTGCGCGCCACCCAGATGAGCTTGCCACCTGGCCCGACGGGTAGCAGGGTGGCTACCTCAAAGAGCCTGCGTAGAACAAACTCAATTGACTGCGGCACGCACGCAAAGGGCACACGGTACCAGGAGTTGTGATGCCCCGCGCGCCGGGAAGCAGAGCAGCACATGTGCCTGGCAGTGTCTTGATGCACTCACGGCCAGGGGCAGCTTGTTGGCCAGAGCCTGGCCCTGCTTGTGTGTCGGCACTGCCTGTATCACAGTGCTGTCCCGGTAGAGCTTGGTCGCATCACTGTCGCCGCTGACTGGCAGGTCCGTCTGCCAACAGTGGCGGCAAGACAGGCACCAGTGCGTGTGTTGGTTCACGCTTTCATCAAGCTGTACAGGTGTGCCATGCCCTGCTGCCGCAATGCAGACAGAACCCATGCTACCGTCTTCTGGACCCTGCAATCTGCACACGTCCAGAGAGGTCTGCTGGTGAGTGAGGCCCACCTGCAACAGCTCCAGGCACTCGGGCTTGAGCGCCACCACCCTGGCGCCGGGTAGGGCGGTAGGGAAGACGATGCCGCCATCCTCCATGTACAACACGTAGCCCGTGGCGCGCCCCTGCACCATGGCCGGCAGGGGCTTCTCGTCTGCCCGCTCGCGTGCCTTGCTGCAGCAGAGGTTACAGGACATATGCACACCACAGGAGGGGTGTTAGTGTCCGGGATGGCAAGGAGTGCAGGGCCATGTTAGGGCAGGGCACAGCATGGCAGGGGGCATAGCATAGCAGCACGCACGTGTAGTCAGTAGTGTCTTGGTAGTAGGCAGCGCCTCCCGCCCCCGCCTCCCGTGGCTGCTGCTCCGGCCGCTCCTGGGGCGCCGGCTGCGCCGCCTCGGGCTTGTCACCCAGGCCCTGCGGTGTTCAGCATTTCACTTGGCAAGCGTCCCAGGTGAGTGCTTGGAGCTCTGCACATGGCAAAGCAGAGCTCAATGGGACAGTGCAGTGACACTTACCACGTGCATGATGCTGCTCAGGTTCAACTGGTAGTAGATCTGTCCGTTGTACTCCACCTGTCCGTCCTTGAGGATGCACGTGTCGCTCATGGCCATCAGGATCATGTTTTCCTTGCTGAGCCCACCGTTGGAGATGCCTGTGATGTACGACCACGTGGTGATATTCCTCAAACCCACGGGGGACGCCGGTGTGCACACCACACCCTCAAGGTTTGACACGCACCTTGCAGGCTGATGACGCGCCCAGCCATGTTTCTGTAGCCGCTTTTCTGGAGGGCCCCCGTGACGTGGAAGATGGAGGGGCCGCCCCCATCGCTCTTGTTCCTGTGCATGATGCCCTCTGCCTGTGGGTAGGGTGGCAAGCAGGGTAGGGTGGCCAGCAGAGTTGGGGTCCTTCAGGTGCCTCACGTTTCACTTACAGGGAAGCACGAGGCTGCCGTTCTGGCTCTACTTCTTACGTTCTCAAACAGCACCAGGAGGGGCTTGTCCATCTTGTCCATCTTGCCTATCGTGGCAATGACCACCAGGACCACGTTGCTCCGCTGCGGGCCATGTGCACGCCAGGGAGGGGTATGCAGCAGGGCGCACGGGTTCCCACAAGGCATGGTGGCTTGCATGTGGGGCTAGACAGAGGCAGGACAGCCTCACCGGGCTCGTGATGCCATCCTTGCAGCCGTTGCTGGTGGTGCCCAGGCAGGGAGTAGTCATGAGGCAAAGGTGATAGTAGCGCTCCTCGCCCGTCTGCGGCATGCAGCACACATGCACATTTGTACACGTGCCCCCCAGGTGTGGGTGACTAACAGGTGAGTCTTCTAACTTGCTTGCCCTCTTCAGAGACGTCCACCACGTCCACCACCAGGCCGGCCACTCACTGGTGAGCACGACGCACCTGCTGGTGGTGCACGCAGGGCAGGCTGCTGCTGCACCCGCGCACGCACCATGTCCACCTCTACGTATGGCTCAAACTCCATCCTGGGCCCTGTGCCCTTGGCCATGGCCTTGGCCAGCTGCTCGTCCATCCGGTCCGCCTGACGCCTGACCCAGTCCTTCTTGGTGGAGGTTGCCAGCACGCGCGTGGCCTTGGCCAGGGGCACCAGTGCCTGGAGGTAGGGCACCTCGGGCTCCGTCGAGCGCCTCACATCCACTTCCATGCCCAGGGCATCGGCCACCTGAGAAAAGCGTGCCAGCATGCATTGTGCCTGCCCTTGTTGTTGTTGGCACTGCTCGCCCTTCCTGCCCCCGCCCCCGCCCCCTGGTGCTCACCATGATGGCCACCTTGTGGGTGCTGGCGGTACCTGAGCCGTCTGTGCTGATGCGGACGCAGAAGCGGGGCTCGTCGCTGGGAACCTTGTAGCTCTTGATACACGTGTCCTTCTCCTCTGCTGGGAGGGGAGCACACTGCAAGTGCGGTGCAGAGTAAATGGTGGTGGCTGCATGTGTGCTCCGCGTGGCACAGGAATGTGCTGTGTTTGCTGTGCATCCTTGTCTCCACGCACCGTGACGACCACTGCAGCGGCCAGGAGCTCGTTGCTCAGGGGCTTGGCGGCCTGGCGGGGCTGCATGCGGCCAGGTAGGAAAGTAGCAGGGCGGGTCTTAGCACACATGCGCATACGCATTAACTAGCCAGAAAGGGCATCATTGACACCACCCACCGGCTGTGTCCTGGCATGCTCTGGCCGGGGCTTGAACTTGGCAGTCTTGTCCACCTTGAGCACCTGCAGCAACAGGAGAAGTTGGACCGTTACACGTTGGACGGTTGCTGTGTTGTTGCGTGCTGTGGCTATCCTCTGCCAGGTGCGTGAAAGCGGGGCTGGGGCCTCTCCTCACCTCTCTCGTGGTGGGGGCGGTCCTGCGCCTCATGCGCTGCAGGTTCCCTCGGCTGCCACCCTCTGCCACCTCGTCCCCGTCATCATGACCATCCTCCTGGACACACAGGTGAAGGCAAGGACAGGGTGGGGCGACATAGCTGGCCAGACGGCGTTGGCAGGGCCTATGCAAAGTGGGTGGGTGGAGTGGAGTGGGTGGGGTGACGGTGAGTCAAGCGGGTGTGCTTACGCACCGCGGGCTCCACCACCTGCTGGCCAGCGTTGCCAACCGTGTGGCCGCCGTTCACAGGCCTCATGAGCGCCACAGCACCCGCCACGTGCTCGGGCTCCATAGGCACCGCCGTCCCGTTGCCATCAGTTGCGTCGTCGCCCGCGCCTGGGATGTGGTCCATGGCCCCCTGCATGGGCATGGGCAGGTGGTCAAGGGTGCGTGCGTGCGGCTGACGAGCCAGGTGAGCGTGCGGGGCAAGGTGCAAGGGCAGTGCCAGGGTCACTGGAGGACAGTAGGCAAAGGAGGGCTAACGCCTGCACCTGCGCAAGCAGGCATACCAGCAGTTGGGCACCAGGTGGCCAGGGCGGTGAGTGCAGGTGGTCAGAGTTGGGATGGGGTGTCGTGTGGCCGTAGCTAGGGACACTACTGTAGGTGCGGAGGGGAGGGGGCGGTTGACAGCGCCGGCAGGCGTTCTCATGATATAATGCGGCAAATCCACACACAGTGCTTGGCCATGGGCGTGAAAGGGCGCAGTGCAGCTCAGGCGGATATGTGCGCAAGACGGGGCCCGCTAAGGATGTGCCCACCGCTGGTTGAGTGATGCGCCGGGGTGCCACGCCGCCGGCCATGTCAGGGGCAGTACCGTTGATGCCCGTGCCACCCACACCACCACCCGCAGCACCACCGCCACCTCCCGCTGCGCCGGCGCCACCCCCCAATGCCTCCTGCAGGGCAAAGCGCGTGCGTAGTGCAGGGGCGGAGGGCATCATCACAAGGTGAGGCCAGGCAGCCGGGTGTGGCACATGACGCTGCAAATACAGTAGCGCTCAAAATGTGGTGCCGTTGGCGCACATTTCTCAGGCCAGCTGGCCACAGGCATCTCAGATTGCTGTGGAACTTTTTGCGCTGTGATGACCTGATGTGTAGCTGCCGAGGGCACCTGGTGTGATGGTCAACGGTTGCATGGCAGTCAAATTACGGTCAAAACAGTACATTTTGCCACTTTCGCCATGAAACAAGGCGGCGCGACACTCAACAAAGCACAAGTCATCATACAGGTGTCCGTTTGTGATGAAGAAAGTCACACTGGAGAGAAAACAAAAATCTCATCACTGCAGACCCATTGCTCAGCACAAACCAGCGACCTCTACGCCTGGGACTGCATTTTCTTCTCCCTCCGGCGCGCCGCGTCGCGCGCCTTGCGCGCGGCGTTGGCCTCCTCCTCCTCAATGTGCGCTGCCAGGGCCTGCTGAGTGACCAGGTAGTCTGCCTTGAGCCTCATGTACGTGAGGTCAGTCACTGGCCGCATGGCTACCTTGACCTGCTGCTCTAGCACCTCGGGGGTGACGGGGGTGTTGCGGCGCCGCTTCTTGGGCGTGGCGGCCGCCGGGGCCTTGCCGGTGACGAATGCCTGAGCTGCCTGCAGCATCACCTCCAGGCTGAAGGGCCAGAGCCCACACCTCCTGAAGGCCGCTTGCAGGTGCTCAGGGCTCCTCCCAAGGGAGTTGTGCAGCGCTGCGTCGCAGAGCGCCAGCCACGTGGCGCGTGGCAAGTCACCCCGCAGCCCGGCAATGCTGGCCGCGGTCACCGCCATGTGGACCAGTGTGTTGTAGGAGGCCTTGAAGGACTTGAACGTCTGGTCCATGGGCTGGAGGAAGGGGGTGGTGTTGGGGGGGAGGAGGAAGATGTCGAAGCCGCGGCGCTTGGCATCGGCGATCACGGCGGAGGAGCGGGAGGAGTGGCCGTCCAGCAGCAGCAGCAGGCGGTTCTTGGCCGTCACCTTGTGCAGCTGCTGCAGCCGCCCCAGCAGCTGCTAGAAGATGTCGGCGTTCATCATGTGGGACTCTGGGTTGAGGGTGATGCTGCTGTCCAGGTAGAACTGGAGGTTGGCGAGCGCGTCGGACTGGAGCACCACGCCCTTCATGATGTAGATGGGGTCAAACACCTCCCCCACAGCGCTGCCGTAGGCAAACATGGTGACGCTCTCCTTCTCCCTGGTTGCTGATGCCGCTGGGGCTGACTGGGAGCCCGTGTCGGCGAGGACGGTCACCGTGCCGGTGCTGCGCTGTAGGCCCGTCTCGTCGCCGTTGATGATGCGCTCTGGGCAGGCCTTGTAGGGTGTGGAGCCCTTGCAGGGCTGCTCCAGGATGCTGCTGAACCTGCTGGCCCACTTGGTGACGTTGCTGTGGGCTTTGGCCGCCTTGACGTGCTGTGGCGCCTTGCGGGTCGCCCGCCGGTACGACATGCCGATGCTCTTGACCACGCGCCTCACCGTCATCGGGCTGGGCGGCTTGACCTTAGCAAACAGCTGCTTGATGGGCGCGTTGCGTGTGCCGCGCCGCCTGCTGACGATTTTCATCATTTTGGCCGTGGCTTCTGCTGGTGTGGCACACATGCCCGCCTGCTGCCGCCGCCCCAGGAAGCCCTTGAGGACCACCTTCTCCTCCTCAGTGATGTATTTGGGGCGCCCACGCGCAGGCAGCGTGGGATTGGCCATCTTGACGTAGCGCCTGAAGCTGTTGGTTGGAATGCCGAAGCGCTGGGCGACACTGCGCTGCGAAAGTCGCCCGCCCGCCTCCCGCCAGGTACCGACCGCCTCCTCAACCTTGCGTCGCCTTTCGTCCCTGTCCCCCGCTTTCTTGGCAGCGGGCAGCATTGTTGTTGCGCTCCGCTTGTTGTTGCGCGCTGCGGTGGGGGCGTTGACGAACGCCGGGGCTGCGACTCTGGGGCCGAGAGGTGGCGGGCGGGGCTTGTGAGTGATGTTTGGGGGCCTCGCAACTACAGCACAATGTATCTTTTGAGGAGCCGACAAGCAGGCTTGAAGCAGTTACAACTGTTGTTTTGAAATTTCTTGACCGCGCGACGCGCGGTGGAGAGCGCGCAAAGCGCGAGCGAGAAATGTGCTTTGATGGCCAGAATGCCCTTTTAGCCCGAAAAAGACAAGGACGGCTAGCATCACGCACGAGCAAGCGATCTGTTTGTGCTTCAACATGATGGTACATTGACTCATCACGGTTCCAGAGCGCCCGGGCGCGTTGTAATTGATGCAATAGATGGGCAGCTAGAGGCAAAAGTGTGCGCCAGGGAGTGTACCACATTTTGAGTGCTACTGTACGCACGCTGAGGGAGGCATGTGAGCACACACATATGGACTCTCCCGTCACTGAGACTGACACATTGTCATCCCTTGCTTTGCGGCTCCGTTGCGCTCACCTCGCGTGGGTCGGTCACATTGTTGAGAGCCGCCGCGACGTGGCCCTGGCCTTGGCCTGCGGCTGCCGCCGCCGCCGGCGCATCCAGCGCGCTATTGGCCTGCACACAGGTGAAAGTGCATGCGGAAATGTGTGCATTGGGTGAAGGCAGGTGCATGGGCAAAGGCATCACACCGCAACGATCCGTCTCGAACGACAGAGCAAGATCTTTACCTTGCGCTCCCACAGCACGCGGGCTTTTGGGTGCCATCCCCCCATGGCCTCCTCGCGTGTGTTGGCTGTCTTGCTCGAGAGGGCCGCGTCGCCTTTGCGTGCCCAGTCGCAAACCTTGCTACCCGGCCCGTGCTTTGCCGTAGCTGGGAGCCCCAGTAGCTGGTAGTATGGAATCTTCCGCCCGGTGCCGTCCCCGAAGGGCCATCGCACGAAGTCCTCCATGGTCTGGAACGTGTGCTCGCCCCCGATGAAGTCACCGCCGCCGCCCGGCAGCTCATTGCTGGCCTTCACGCTAACGCCACGCAGCGACAGCTTGGGCACCTCTTTTGGCCATTTGATCGCAGCCGCCAGGTGCCAGTACAGATAGGAGGCGCGCGAGTTGCGCTGCTCCGCTGCCTGCTTGGTTTGGGCTGCGCTGCTCACCATCTCCTGTGCACAGGATGCTATGCTGTCGCACGCCATCTTCTCCTCTGCAGCTTCCCTCCTCTGCTCCTTGCTCCTGACGCATGGGTGAGGGCGTCCCCGCCAACGGCGGGACACCACCACCAGATCCAACAAAGAGATGCGAGGCGACCGTGCGGTGCTCTCGCCCGCAATGCGACTACATCGGCTCCATCTTCGGCGTAACTGTCTGCTGGCGGGCGCAGATCCGTTGGCGGCGAGAGCAGGAGGGCACGCGGTGGCACGAGGTGGCGAGCTTGATCTTGTCAACCAGTCGCCGCTTCTGCGGTGAGAGGCTGCGCAGGCATCCAGTTTCCTCTCACTTGTCGGGAGAGGGTGCACCTGCCAGAGCGATGCTCTGCGGGCTACAAGTTCAGCACAACTTCAGCACAGTTCAGCCCAGTCGCACTCGAGGTTGCCAGAGCTGGGGAGAGGCCCCTGTCCTTCATGATCTCCTGTTTGCTCCATACTAGCAGCAGGGAGTCCGCAACGCTTGATGCAGGCAGTCTTGGTGGTATTGAGGTGGTGACCGCCGCGCCGGGCACATCGCCGACGGTGCCCTGCTGGCGGCGGCAACGCTCAGCGGGCGCTGCACACATCCCTGATCAGGTGAGGAGGCGAGGCGAGGCGTGGCGGGCGGCTTCACCAGGGCGACAAGACCTTCACAGGAGCAGGTGAGCGCAGCTGCATGCGCGGCTGGGGATGGACCAGTGCCTGCAAGCAGGAGCTCTTGCTTGGGGGCCGCTGCTGCTGGTGGTGGCGTGCACGGGCATGGTGCCGCCGGGCGCGGGCGCGGCACACTCGTGCGCAACCACAGCAGCATCAGCAGCTCTGCCAGCAACATCAGGAGGAGCCTGGCGTGCGGGTGCATGAGGCGTGCGGGTGCTTGTGGCGGGTGGCAGGCAGGGAGCAGGTGCTTCCCTGCGTGCGCCACTATGTGCGCGTGAGTCCCGGACGCAGCCTTAATGCATGTGCTGCAACCCCTGATGCGCCCATGCAGGTACCAGGTGGCGCAGAAGCAGGGCAATGTGCCGGTGGCCATCTGCAGCAGCAGATTGACAGGTGAGCGCTGGGGTTGGGGCTATGGTCAGCTTGCATTGCTGCATTGCTGTGCCATGCCTGCACTCTCCGCAAGTGCCCTGCCTGTGGTTTGTCATGATGGTCATCGCAGGCTGACGGACGTGATTGAGGCGCGGACGACTCGAAGAATTTTCTGTGCCGAGCGAACCTGCGTGCCCTGCTGTGGCTGTATGGTGTTGATGACGCACTGGTGGTCTGGTGGTGGTTGTATGGGCTCTGCAAGTTCTTGCTGGTACACGGGTACGACAGAGCAGTCGTGGCACACAGGAGCACGCGTCGCAGCCACACGCGCAGGAAGGCAGATGCCGTAATCCCACAGAAGCACCGCAGACTCCAGACCAGGCCTTGACATCAGCACGCGCAGCGGGGCATCGCGCTGGCCCTGTGCACACGCCGTGCCCGTGGACGTCCGCCCCCCAAACGCTGCATTTCCTCCCTGGCTCATGTCCACTGCTACTGCTGCTGCTTTCTCCGTTGCTTCCCTTGCTATTGGCGTCGAAGTGTCGTGACAGGTGCTGTGGCTCCTCATCTTCCGGCCAGTTCAAAAAGGAGTACGGTCGACGCTTGCTCAGAGCGCGGACGAGCGCGCATTCAAGCTCGCTCAGCGAACACTCGCTCACACGCGTGGTCAGCTTCTCTTCTCGCCAAATCCTGGCTCGAGAGGTCCACGGACCTCTCGAGGCCACGCCGCTTCACGGCCGAGCGCGATGAGCAGGCGCTGAATTAGAGAGGAGTGGGACGTGATAGCACCAGCGGCGTCGAGCAGGCAGCGGGGCAAGGCGAGTTCTGGTCGCGTTGCGCGGCGAGAATGCATCTCGATGCTGGTCGTGATGCATTTGCAGCTGCGTGGAACAGCAAAGCCTGCGTGAGCTCATGCAAGCTGTGTAAGCTTACACAGCTGCATGAGCCAATCAGCCAGCTGCACATAGGGAGAGTCTGGCTGTGCTTGTGGCTGTGCTTGTGGCTGACGCGTGCGTTACACGGCACGGTCGCAGGATGGGCGGGGGCAGCATGGGCGAGTGGTGGCAGCAGATGTCGTACTGCCGCAGCCTGCGGCGTATGGTGTCGACCCTGGCAAAGATGCTAGGTGTGGAGGTAAGCTGGCGGGCTGAGCATGAGCCGTCACACTGATGACGGACTGCGTGCCTGACCCACCCGCGTTTCAATGCCACCACCACTAGCAGGTGACACGCGGAGACAACAGCAAGCTGCTCTTCCTGATTGACGCCGACCTTTTTACATTGGAGTTTGTCCAGGGGGGGGCGCCAAGGGTTGCCTCCCTCGAAACGTGTGTCAGGCGCATTCTCAGGGCCTACAAGTGCATCACGGACACCTTCAACTTCCCCGGCGCCTCCTGCACGGTGGGACCCTTTCCCTATCTCAAATCAACTTCACTCTAGTGTTGTCAAACACACTGACCCAGGTGCGCCCACGCATGCACTCGCAGTTTTACTTCTCGGGGGCACGCTCCCAGGAGAAGGTAATGCGCAGCACCAGCCACAGCCACAGCACCTGGTCAGAGCACCGCACCTTCGCTCAACAGGTCATGGCATCCATCAACCAGTGGGCTGACGCACGTGGCCTGGGCAAATTGCTGGAGGCCACACAGGCACCAGGCGAGGCCGAGAACCAGCTGTGCAACGACTACAAGGACTGGAGCGCCGCCAGGAACACCCCTGAGTCGCCTTTCAAGCTCTGCATCCCCATGAGCCAGGACGCCGATGTGTCACTTGCTGGCGTCCCACGCATCCATTTCAAGGACATGAAGTGAGTGCCCAGCTCGAGGCCAGACAGAGCTCCTAAATGCCTTAGTGCTAGCAGCTGACTGTTTGGCTGCTCCTGCTGCTGCTTACCTCAGGTTTGAGGACTTCAGGGCCACGAACCCCATTCCACCGCACCTCAAGGGCCACAAGGACGTGCTGGACACCATCGTGGGATTTGCTGACTGCGACTGGCCGTCACCTCTCATCAAGGGCCTGAGCGTAAAACGCCTGGCCCAAATGATGATTGTGCTCGTGCAGACGGGCGAGGTGGACAAGTGGACCAGCATGCAACAGGTGCGCACATGACTCCGCACATGTGCCTTCACTGGCATCCATACGCTTCGTTTTCAAGTGCACACACAGACGCACGCCCTTGCTCTCATTATGTTGTGGCGGAGCGTCCCCGCAGGTCATTGACAAAATCCTGAGCAAGCCCAAGAAGGACTTGCAGGAGATGAACCTGGGCGTCAGGGGTCCACTCAACCTTGAGGAGTCCCTGCACAAGGAATGGAAGCAGAGGGGCCTGTTCAATCTCATGGTCTTCTACGGCCTGGTGCGTTTTGCTGCGGGAGACAATTCATGTTGACACTGACTCGCCCGACCTACTCTGCACTGTCCTTTCCAACACACCTGTCTGCAGATGAGGTGGGAGTGGCGCGCGGACCCGATCAAGATTGACAAGGACAAGCTGGAGCAAGTGATGAGGTACATCTCGGACGACCCGCCAACGCTGGATGACGCAAAGCGCGCCCTCGAGTCCTTCTACCCCAGCGCCCAGGCCAACATGGCAACGTGGTACACGCAGGACAAGATGCGCAAGCTGATGCGCGGTGCGTACTTGTGCAAGGTACTGCTGTCGTTCCCTGATGGCAATGTACGTCCAACATCAACACGTACGTGATCCACGCAGGGGAGCTGGACTACCGCAACCCAGAGCACAAGGTGCAGCTCGCGGACGCAGAAGCCACGAACGCCCTCCTCGACAGCGTCTATCGGCTACGCGTCATCAAGTTCAACGCCGGACACCTGGCGGTTCTCCTCCGCGAGGACGAGGCAGCGCTTCTTCGGACGCACCTCCAGGAGGTCAACACAAGTACCTTCACGCTACGGGTGCGCTCGTTGGAGGGATGGTGCATGTCGCTTGTGTCCTGAAGGGCGCGATTCATTTGAAATGGCCCGCATTTCACCGCAGGTGATCATCAACGACGGCGGGCCAAGCCCTCGCACTCAGGAGTTCACGCCAGTCCACCTTCGCTCGTTCGGCCAGAAGACCGGCATGCAGGTGCGGGTAATGATGGCGGCCGGCGTTAGATATATAGAAAAATATATATAGATGATGAGATGGTACATGATAAAAACCTCTTCATATTGTGCTTGGTGCGTGTGTGCAGCTGTCAAACGGCGCCAGGCCGGGATGCCAGGGCAGCGTGGGCATGGTGGTGGAGAGCTTCACGGTCATGAATGAGGCTGACCCAACACCAGACAGAGGCATGCGTGTGGTGCTGGTGGCCAGCCTTGGCGGCATGCCAGATGAGGAGCAGCAGCTGACGGTGATCCATAGGCCGTCAGACTTGGCCTTGCTTCGGGGGTGTGATGCAGCCGCTCTGCTGGACGCGCTGCAGGCCTGGCATGTGCAGGCTGAGGAGGCGGCTGCTTTGCAGGGCGAGGTAGACGCAGCGGCCGGGGGAGACACGCCAGCGGGGGGAGACGCGCCAGCGGG